>KE504711.1:1380863-1435140 GCA_000441515.1 Elaeis oleifera | reverse complement strand
TCTAATTTGTTTTGGATGTTAACAGTGCTGCTCTCCTTAGTGTTTACTTTTTACACGAGCGCAACTATGAACATTGAGCCTTATCGTCAACTATTAGGTATATTCATGGTTTCACATTTTTTTTGGTATAAAAAGAGAATTGGAGGGGGGCGACTTGGTGCAACTGCCTCTCTTAGATGTGACCATAGGATCCCAATCTCTGCTGAAGAATGTTCGATTCAGAGACGAATTTAGATGAATGGGCGATCTTTTTCTCACTATATGGACGAATCTAACAGATGAGTACGTCACCCTAGCATCATCGAGGGCCAGAAGATCAGCTGCCACTTCCAGATTCTGTGTCCAGACCGTCAGGATACGCTCTCTCTCGATCATTCATGCTTTAATATTTAATCGAAGCCCGACCTCCACCGTAACTCAAACCTGGGTCACTTGGTGAAAATAATAGCCCGTTCCATTGGGTTGCCACCGCGATGGCGGTTTCACATCCTTTTTACTGGTAGTCGTCAACATAATATCATCAATGTAACTTTTTAATCCGGGCTTGATGCTGATTTTCTAGTCCCCCCAAAAAAAAACATGTATAAATTCAGCTTTATTAAGTGAATCATCCATTGAAAAATGACGCCAACTTGGCATTTCAAGCACAAATTTGGAACCAAATATAAATGATTTTTCCAACCCATATCCATGATTCTTGTGATCAAAACATATGCCATGACTCCCATAAGCCATAATCTTAAGTCCGAGTTTAACTCACTTGTCACGCATGTTAAGCTTGAACAAGTTTGTTATCCATCTACGATTTGTTCTCGGCTCATTTACGAGTCAAGCTTCCATTTAGTTCGGACCTTTTCCAACCGAACAAGCTTGGTCTAACCTGCTATCGAGCCGATCCCAAACTGTTCACACGTGCTCACCGGCCGCGAGACACGGTTTAATGGGAGCACAAATATTACGTCCCTGACCTGCAAATCCAAGGGAATAGCAATTTATTAGGCGTGGTCCCGGCAATAATTTCTCATTTATTAGACGCAGCATGTTTGGAGGGAGATCACACGTGGTCTGAGATGCCCACGGCCACGTGGTGCACGCGGTGTACGGTATTCCTCTTACTTGGTCAAGCGATCCCTTCCCTCTCTTAAAAATTATCTTTCGCTTCTTGCGAAGACGCCAAGAAGGCGACTCCTTTGAATCCAAAGTCGAATAACCGAGTCTTGGTGGTTTTCTAATCGACGGAGAATTTGGAAGCAAAGGGCGGTTTTCCTCCTTGTGTCTCTCGAGAGGGCGGGCGGAGATCGGCGATCGGATGGCGCCCAAGAGCGTGTTGCTGCCGGTGTCCGATCCCCGCGGGACGGTGGCGACGATGACGGTCTCTTCAAGGGCTCCGCCATGTCGAAGCGAGGCGCCTACGCCGCTCTCTCCTACATGGGCTGCTCTGGTCTCCCTCTTTTACCCCTATCTCCAATCAAAGCCCTTTTTTGTGCTGTTTTCTTCGAATTCTTGTTATCTTATCTCTTAATCTCTTAAAGGTTTGTGCTTTTAATTGATTCTTTACTCGACATATGGCATGAATGTAACGGTGAGATTTGACTGATCAATGGTATTAATGTTATTGACTTCTATTTTTTTGTTTGTATATCTTATCTTGAATTTTGATTTGTAAACCCTTAAGGGTTGGATTTTGATTCTTTAATTGCTCCTCACTATAAATTTCGAGAATGTTGAATTAAAAGAACAAGGAGAGTGAATCAGTTAACTTTACTGGTAACCCCACAAACAACTGGTAAGTGTTCAAGATACAAGTTGGATTTTTATCTTGGAACCGCTAAAAGATTCCCAATTTTTAAATTCTCAGCCACCGGTAATTTTTGCTTGCTTGTGATGTGATCTTTAGCTTGGAAGCTACCATGCCAATTCGCAATAATTCCTCTTTTATGAGTTGGTTTAGGAAAAGTACTTGGATTCCCCTAGCCATTATTTTCAATGGGATAATAGAATATCATGGAGATTTTGGTCATTCATGCAGCTTTGGGACATGATATCAGCTGAATCTTTGTCCTGATATACATAAAACAAATTATTCTTTTGGATATGGTTTTGGTGTTCTTCCTCTAAAGTCTTGACAGCTGATAACTTTTGTTCTTTAGGATATGATCTGAAGCTTATGAACTACTATGGAAACCAAGTGGAGAATGATTTGCTTTGTTTTGGAGTTATCTGCCCCATGTTCAAATGAATCAGAGAATTCAAAAGAGCATTTTATACTGTCCATGAGCTAAGGTATTGCATTTGTGTTGATGCTAGTACATGCGAAATGTGGAAGATTGACCATGGTTAGCCCTTGCTATTGGGCTATCTTGCATAGCTTTATTTAAGTACCTGATTTAGAGCCAAAAGAAATATGAACTGCTAAACAATGACATGAAAACCATGGAGATGTCTGTCCAAGTGAGGATATTGTTTAAGTTGTCCTCTTTTGCTAATTGGAGTTGATTGAATTGTACAATTGCTGTTACCCTTATTCCAACTATTTGGATTGCCAGTGCTGTGATTACAGAGTCCAGTAGTCATGCTAACTGAAGAATTACTTAGGCTACAAAATGCTTGTGGTTTTGATTTATGATTTACATACTGTTGGATACGTGAAAGAAGTCTCTTTAGCCAATTGAGTTGGTTTTGATATGGTATGTGGTGAAGAGATATCAGAATTTCCACAGGAAACATAACTGGAAGGTCCTACTGAATATTCGTTCTTCAACAAAATGGTAGAAATGGAAGTTTGGTTGGACTTAGAAATGTGAAATTACAACTGAGATTGAAGAACTAGGTGGTAATTTCTTTCTCATGTTTTATGGTTGACTTATATTGTTATGACTTTGTATGCTGGACTGGATCATTTCTGCATAACTACTGCTTATGCAATGTATACACCCAAATATAAGTGTCACATCTTATTTGTTTTTTACTTATTGAGTATTTGGCAGATTGGAGCAATTTAGATAGAGTGGCCTCTTTCATCCTCGGTAGTGAAAAATAGCAAATGCTATTCTTCCTGTAAATGCCAAGTCATAATGGACAATCAAACTCATGACAGCAAATTCTTACATATCCTGTGGTTCCCTCCAGGGAGAAAAGAAGAAAAGCAAAACATAAAGCAAACTCTGCTGATAACTGGAAAGAAAGAACATGGGTTTTGGTAGAAATAGCAACTGTAAACGAGTGCAGAAGTTTCTGGAATTTTGAGGATCATACTTTAGTTATCTTTTTCATCATTTGTATGATTGGTATGGAAGGTGATCTACTAGTTTTTCCAGGTAGACATACTGATGATTTAGTGCCATTTGAACCAGTAAAAAAACATCCATATCTTTCATAAAAGATGGTTATTAAGAAATTAGGAAGAGCAGAGATGACAAGATGCAGGAAAAGGAATTTAGCATGCTCTTTTCCTTAAGACATGCATGTAAATCTGCTTGGCCCCAAGAATATCACTCCCTTGCACTTATTCCTCTTCTTCTTTTATAATTGGGTTACAGAATTGCAAAATATTTAGATTACTTTTATCTGTTTCTTACAGCAAATAATTTACATAGATCATGAAAATTTGACTGCCACATTCCAGCAATACGGAAAGGTCATGAAGTGGCTAAAACCTTTGGTTATATTTGTTAAGTATCCATAAAACCCAAGGATTAAAATATTATTTTCTGGTGTCATGCTGGTTTGGAACTTGTATGTACACACTGTTCTGTGCCTTGCTAGTTCTTGGCATGCATTGGCACCATAACATGTCTGGTGATAGCACGCTGCCGCTTCATGCCAATTCTGTATGCTGAAAAGGCACTGGCAGTTACTTTCTGACTGTGCGTACCAGCACTTTATTCTATGCTGGTACCAACTGACTGTGCTTACCAGCACTTTATTCTATGCTGTGCAAGGGCATAGACATCATAGTCTTTTTCAAATGTTTTGAAGATGGAAAATGATTAAATATACTATATCTTAGCATTATAGGAGTAATCTTCACTTTTATAAATAAGTGGCCTTCAAATCCAAAATACCTGAATATATGACCTCTTGAAAGTAGAAGACACACTAATGATGATAAGAGGAGTGAAAATATAGGCAAAACAAAGAGGAGATGGAGAAAAGAAGGAACATGGAGCCAAAGATAGGAAAATGAAGAGAATGTTATGCTGAATGATCAGTCAGCGTGCCTCATTTTTTGATCTAAACTCATTGACAAAGAGGTGGTCAAATGACTAAAATATATCTGACCCATATACCGCAGAATCATAAAATTATACCGTTCTCAAGTCGTGGACACAAAAATGGTAACTAAACACTATGATGTGGAGGAACATATTTAAACACATTTGTATGTTTCAAGAACTACCTTCTTAAGTACAATGTACTAATATGGTAATTTAGATTTATTATGTTTTTGTTTCTTTTTCTTTGTATCATCTTACCATAATGAAATTTAACTTTTGTTGGTGGATCTGCATTTTTGCAGTACTTCTTGTGATGTTCAACAAAGCAGCCCTGTCTTCATATAATTTCCCCTGTGCTAATGTTATAACTCTCTTTCAGGTATCTTTATTCTTTCTGCCTTGCCTGTTTTCAGTGAGTGATGCATCTCCAAATTTCTATTGAATGCTCCTATTTTGTGATTTTAAATTATGTATATTGTCAATGACTTAGAATATATAGTATACAACATGCTTGTTGCAACGTCTGTACTTCTTGATACAGTCATGTGTAGAACTAGTGCTAGTAAAATAAGCTTGCACTCCAATGTAGTTAAATATGTAAGTTGTCATTTTGTCTTTATGAATCCTAAGTTGCTAATGAAAAGCAAAGCCCTTGAAATGGGATGCGCTCTACTTCCCTGGTCCCCCTTGTTCCTTTCTATGCAAAGTCAAGATCCATTCACAATTAAAATCATTTTTGGCTTGCACTGCTGGTGCGCAAACCATCAAAACTAGTTTCACATGTTTGATCCTTAATAGTCCCTAGACATCTCTCTCTCTCTCTCTCTCTCACACACACACACACACACACACACTCTCTCTCTATCCATCCATCCATCGATCATATGATTCTAGCCTTCATAGTTTACCAACATTCAACTCAATGTTCTCTATCTATCTATCCATCGATTGATCTATCCATCCTTCATATGATCCTAGCCTTCATAGTTTACCAACATTTAACTCAATGCTCTCTCTCTCTCTCTCTTTCTCGATCTATCCATCCATCCATCCTTCATATGATTCTAGCCTTCATAGTTTACCAACATTCAACACAATGTTCTCTATCTATCTATCTATCTATCTATCCATCGATCGATCCATCCATCCTGGTTTACCAACATTCAACTCAATGTTCTCATCTCATATATATTTATCTTCTCTGGTCCTTTCATTGCTTATTTTTTGGTCCTTATAATTAGGTTTCTGATAGGGTACTCATTATGATTCTAGCCTTCATAGTTTACCAACATTCAACTCAATGTTGTTATCTCATACATTTATCTTCTCTGGTCGGTCCATCCATCCATCCTAGTTTACCAACATTCAACTCAATGTTCTTATCTCATATACATTTATCTTCTCTGGTCCATCCGTCCATCCATCCTAGTTTACCAACATTCAACTCAATGTTCTCATCTCATATACATTTATCTTCTCTGGTCCTTTCATTGCTTTTTTTAGTCCTTATAATTAGGTTTCTGATAGGATACTCATTATGATTCTAGCCTTCATAGTTTACCAACATTCAACTCAATGTTCTTATCTCATATAACATTTATCTTCTCTTGTCCTTTCATTGCTTATTTTTAGTCCTTATAGTTAAGTTTTCTGATAAATATTCAATAATATTCCTAAAATCCTGTTGGTATACAACTATCACATAACAATTTAAAGATACATTTTGTTTCTTTTGTTTGCTTTCTTCTATTTGAGTTATTTTCCTCTACAATCTATATAAGATAGAAAAAGGTTGTAAAAGAATTTGTTTTGTAAACTCTGATTCTGAGTAGATTTGCAACTCCACCTTCATTAGCTATAGAGTATCAACTCATATGTTTTTCATATACTTGTAACCAAGCTTTGAACCTTAACCTTTATCACTTTGTTATTCTTTATACAACTCTGATTATGTATTCACCCATATACCAGTCTCATCAACCAACACTTCATCATGTGCAACATCTTAGAAGTGGCTTTCTCTTGAAAATTAATAAGTGTGACACCTGTAATGATATATGGAAGGCAGTTACATTAAGCTGACATTTGGTGAAGGCCTATTCCTTTTGAGGACTCCCTATTCTCTTGTTGAGTATCTCATGCACTTGTCATTACCCTCTAAATGCAGTCATTGGCCTCAATCATGCAATACATGAAATTGCATGAAGCTCCATATCCATGATCATCTCTCTAGAGTGTCCAAGGGACATATCAAAGAAATCTTTTAAGGTCCAGTTTTAATCATCAATGAAGGGCTTTCTTTGCCGGAGTTTAAGATATGAATTTTATGGGAAATTTAGGTGGTTTAGAGTTTAGAGAGTTTTTGGAGTTTTCTGGGGCTTTGGACTTTTACATGGTTATTACTGTGACAACAATGCTCAAATTCTGTAATGGATTTGGCAATAACAAGCCCATCTCGCACAAGAAGTCTTTAAAGTAGTCAATTTTCTGAGAGTTACTGACACATGTACTGCATAGTCTATGATGTGGTCTCCCTACCATTTGTGCTGCTCTACTATATATACATAGATACGGCACTTTCAACTTAAAAACAGACTTGATATTGACCGGAAATTACAAAGAAAGATCTGAATGTGCTTTGTTTCAGTAGCACATTTCAGTGGGATATGGCCCTTGATGAGAACGCATGGTAATTCATCTGATAACACCAGCTTGATGTGAATGTGTTATGGTTATTTCTATGATCAGAATGTTCAAGAGAGAGATACAGATAACTGTGCTCGGTCACCATTTTTTACAAAAAGTTGTGGATACTTGAAGTTAATAAATCAATTAAATACTTTACGCTGTCTCTTACTATCACACAAATCTATTTCTCCTTCCTCTTCCTTTTTTATTTTTTTGTTAACTTGTATTTTTGCAGATGATAACTTCAACATGCATTCTTTATGTGATGAAACGCTGGAAGATCATTTCATTTACAGTTGGGGAACCATATGCTGCATCTGATGGAGCAAGCCTTGTACCAATTGGGACTTTGTTGCATACTCTTCCACTTTCGTTAGCATATTTGCTTTACATGGTATGTAGTATGTACTGTACATAAATTAGTGCATGTCGATTTCTGATTCACCAGTCCTTGAGTTCTAAAAAATGTCTGGCATGCCTATTTTGGGAAAAGCTTGCTTCCATGGAATCGGTGCGTGGAGTAAATGTTCCAATGTATGCTACCCTTAGACGTACAACTGTGGTATTTACAATGATTGTGGAGTATCTGTTGACCGGGCAAAAGTACTCATCTTCTGTTGTTGGCAGGTAAGTGACCGTTTATATGTATGTCGTGTAGTCATGTACTTTGGAAGTATAATAAGGCATTTTATTAATGCTTTTCTCGCTCTAAAATTGCTATGCACTAGCCACTGAGTCAATGTGTTGCTTTATGAGGCTACTCAACATGAAATTTTGTGTAACTTATCGTGTGTTCCTTCACAGATATTTTGTATACTTCAACTCTTCAAAGCTGAGAACCTATTGCATGCTGCACTTTACATGAATTCTTCTGAGATAACAATATTCGATACTTTATTATGTGGAACACATGGAGTTATTTTCGGTAGATCCCCAGTCTTTGATTATCTTTTCTTCCAGTTAGAAGACCTAACTAGGACAATCATCTTTGCAGTTGTCGCTTTTGAATGCTCCGTATCATGACGAAACAGTTTTATTTTTCGACACATGTTTTTCACTTTCTGATTTGTTCCTAATGGCATAACCAAGGGTTTTATCAGTGTGGCATTGATTGTTTTTGGAGCATTTGTTGCTGGAGCTCGGGACTTATCCTTCGATGCCTATGGCTATTCCATTGTCTTTATAGCCAATTTCACAACTGCAATTTATCTTGCAACCATAGCCCGTGTTGGTAGTATCTATATCCTTACATTCTTTCTCTATTTCTCGATATTGTGGCTTTATGTTCACACTGTTGTTTATATCTTCCATTTTTCAGGAAAGTCTAGTGGTCTCAATAGCTTTGGTCTCATGTGGTGCAATGGTGATCATGACCTTGCCCCAAGTTTTGAATCTTTTTATCTGTGCAATCAGTGAACTTCCAAATCAACTGTAAATTAACTTACCCTTACTGTTACTGAATTTCAGGATTAGTCTGTGGACCAACTTTGTTCTTCTGGACATATATTCGGGGTGATTTGGAGCTGGCAATGAACTTTCCTTATCTTTATTCTCCTGGATTTCAGGTAGGTTCAAGTTTCTTTTACAACATTGTGGATGTACACTTGTCTGAAACTATGTATGTAAATGTGTATGTTTGTGTGTACATATATAGGTTTGGAAAATTCTTCTCATTAATTTATTAAAAAGAAGTATGGATTTATCCATCACCACTGCCCATGGCCACTACACTGCCTTCATTCTGCTACCCTGGGCACCATCATGAGCACATTCTCCATTTCTGTTGAATTAGTCCTTGATCCAGAAGGTATACTCATCTTCTTCAAGGACTATCCGCTTCAATCATTCCTTCTGTATCAACAGTAGCTTTGTATCCTCTTGCTCTATCACTTGAACCAGCACAGTGTGAATAACAGCTTCACGATTTTGATAACTGCAGTGCTGTATACTATTTGAAGTTCCTTGTTGAAATTTAATATGCACGCTCAAGTGTGTATAGCCATTTAAGATGCCAAGCCAATAGGGATAGTTAGAGCCCGTAGGTCTGCTTCATGCATGCATCTTTGCAATGCTTGATCTCATTGGTGGTGACATCAGACATGAGGATTTGTCCCTTTATATTGTAAAAGCCCTTCTCCAGTATTTGGTTAGAAGGTTTATTAGTTCTGAAGTGCCCGTTTCTACCCAATACTAACTGTAAACCTATGTTCCATGCTTCCCGCCTTCCACTAATTTTTATAATTTTCTTGTAGCGGGTAAGAGATTAGCTTCTTGAGCTAAAGGGGATTCATTTTATGGTCTCCCTTTCTTTCTATCTATTTGTCTCTCTCATTTCTCTTTTCTCTTGGATCCTCTAATGAGTTCTAAACAAGATGATTAGAATGACTGTATAAGCTGTGAGCTGCAAAAGGCATTTACTGTCGGTAATTTCAGTTCGAATCGGAGGATGGTTAGTCTGTGACCCTAGCCATATCCACATGTGGAGATTAAAAATAATGCAGTTTTCTTTCGAACATTGATTACAGACTTCTTCAACTTTACAATTCAATTTAGCATATCCGCTTTTGCCTTAAGTCCTTTCTTTTATATATATTTCTGATGCATTATTACACGGGTTTCCAACCAGCTTACATCGAAGTGTCCTTTGTTATTTCAAGGAACCTTTAGGCACTTGTAGGATGCTTGTTGTGGATAAAAATCCTGGTGAATCATTTGTATACATGTAGTAGATGAAGTGGATCCTGATCTTTACAAGAGCTAGTTATTTACTAGTGATATCAGTGCATCTCTAGCCATTCTACTGTAGCATGTAGAAAAACATGTTTTGCAAAAATATTTAAATAGGGAACCTACTAACTGTGGTGCATTTCTGTTCAACTTTTGCAGGCTGTGATGCTTCTTTCCTGTATAATGGCATTTTTCTTAAACTACAGCATCTTTTTGAATACAACCTTGAATTCTGCAGTCACCCAGACCATTTGTGGTAATCTAAAGGTTCGAGTTTCCCACTAGATAGCCATTTATGTTTGGTTTTCATGCGTTCATGAGAGTTTTGCCAATACATATTCTGATCTTCTTATTACAATAGGATTTCTTTACCGTTGGATTTGGCTGGTTAGTGTTTGGTGGACTTCCCTTTGATCTGGTGAGTTTGAATTCCTGATTCATTTTGTTGAAAGTGATTCCCATCTTTTTCTCTGACGATGATTTGAAAAATTCATGCCATCTTTTCTCCAGCTCAACGTTATTGGCCAGGGTCTTGGTTTTGTCGGTTCTGGCTTGTATGCCTACTGCAAACTGAAGGGGAGGTAGTCATTGATCAGCTATTAGCTATTTATTGTGAAAGTTTCCCTATATGGAGTTTCACGTTGCCTTAAAGAATGCAAATGGCTGCCCACTGGTGTGGGGATCATGGGGGTGATCTCACAAGATTTTTATTGAAGCGGCTTCATGGAGTAATTATCGAAGCCAAGTTCTTGGTCATCCCATGGAGGGGATAATTTTTGTAATGTTGTTTATTTCTTTTAACGAAATCAATATATCTATGCACTGAAAAAAAAAAGAACATGATCAAAGGGGTAGAAGACATCTGTATTTGTTTGACCAAGAGATCGAACATGTTGAACTGTTGATGAGTTGACTCATAGCTTTGGTGTTCTAGGTGATTGGCAGAACTTCAGTTTGCTGACCAAGAGAAAAAGTCTTTTAGATTTGTGTTTCAGTAGTTCATCATGGTGATTCAGCAACATGATGCAATTAAGTTTTTCCCTTTATTCCTTAGTTCTTAATTATCTTTGCTGTAAATAACACCAATTCCTTAGGAATGGCCTATGCAGTTGCTGTGGAGGACATTCTCATGCGGGAGGTGCTGTTATGCTGTTGTTCTGATCACATCTGCTATGCTACCATAGTCGGCAGTTTGCGTTTTAATCTTAGCTTGACTTGTTCTAGCGTAGGCATTCCACCTCTTCTTGTTGAGCTTCCCCAAGTCCTGACACTACCTGGTTACAAGCACTGGCATTCGCCGTCATGACTCGGATCCGGTATTATCCTCTGGCCGACCATCCTCTCCAAAACCTCAACCTCATCAGTGCTTGGTCACCATGGACGGACTATTCTCACTTTGCCAAGCTTCCGGAATAGAAGCCATGCCCTTCTCCTCGCATCCTCAGCGCACACATACTTTGCTTTCCACCGCAGGACTCGGTCGAGGGCTCATATTTGAGTTAGTCTCTCACGTAATTCTCATTCCTTTGAAAGTGTTGGGATAAATCGATCGATCTTCATAAAACGACTGATCTTTAGTGCAGACCGACTGACATCCGACTCTGATTTCACAAACAGACATGATTCTGAAAGCGACTATCGACCGAATATCGATTAAACAGACCGATACTACTCTCAATCAACCAACCGAACATACCTCACCGACTCAAGATCAGCAAGCGACCGATGTTCGAATATTATAGACAGCGGACTACTTCGACCGTCGGTATTTCAGAGTTCTCAACCGATGGTCAACTCCCGACGTATAGTCGACCGACTCATTCGACATATCATAACTGTCATGGACGGTTATCCCTCAAATATCGCGACGTAATCCGTGAGAATTAATAACCTACCACGAGATTACAGCCCAATGATTCTACGCCATAAAATGCGGGACCATATCCGACGGTTACAACTATTTTTTCTATAAAAAGAGATAAGGCAACAGCATCGGTAGGCCACTTTTGAGCTGAGCTCTGTCACCTTTCTCATTCAAAAATACTGTTGCCCAATCTCCCTCTCTGACGTAAGCATCGGAGGGTCTCCGTCGGAGACAACTCTGGTCAATATGGAAATTTGTTTGCAGGTTCTCGTTCCCGACGACAGGCGATGAAGGAGTTGGCCGCAACAGATTGGCGTGCCAGGAAGGAGAGAAGACAAGTCGCAATGACGAAAATCAGAGCTCAACGGTCTACAGTAACCGGATCGGTGAGGTACTCTTCCCATTGGGAAGAAGCTCCTCCTCTGCCTCCGATAGCAAAGCTCAGTTCTCTGCGACCCGTGGTCACTACGGACGCTTAGATTGCTGCAATCGTGCAGCAAATGAACGTTCTTACGGAGGCGGTCAGAAGCCTCCAGCATCAGCAGACCCAGCCACCACAGCCGCCGGCAGAGCAATCGGTGGCGCATTCAGTGTCATCCAGGCACAGCCACCGTCATCCACGGCAGTCTCCTTCACTAGAGTGGCCGTCTCGGCTCTCTTATCAGGACGAGCAGCGGCACTCATGACACTCTCGATGTGCCATCCACCATTCACGACGCCCCTCTCCTTCTCAGTTGGATCGAGCAAGGAAGGAAACTGACCGCGAACAACGTCTGCTTCCCCCTCTAATTCATCAGGAGGTTCAACCCCTGGAGTTTTCCACCACCAACGGCTCGAAGACTACGAACGTAAGTTCGAAGAAATTGACTGCCGACTTGCCCAACTACAGGTGGATGGTTAGAAGTCTTCGAACGATTTTGATTTTTGTACCATCCAACCTCTCTCTCGACATGTCTTGGATGAACCGATCCCGACTCGGTTCAAGATGCCGCATGTGGAACCCTATGACGGTTCCATCGACCCAGTCGATCACCTTGAGAGCTACAAGGCTCTCATGACAATCCAAAGGGCAACCGATGCCCTTCTATGCATCGGCTTTCCGGCCACACTTCGGAAAGCTACTCGAGCCTGGTACTCCGGGCTTCGGTCAGAAAGCATCCACTCTTTCGGACAGCTGGAACATTCCTCTGTGGCCCACTTCAGCACCAGTTGGAGGCCGCCGCGAACCTCGAATAGTTCTTCTCGATCAAACAAGGAGAGACTGAAATACTCCGAGATTTTATGGCCTGATTCAATGCGGCCACACTCGAGGTCAAGGACCTTAACGAAAATATGGCCATATCGACTATGAAAAGAAGACTGAGGGGATCTCGATTCACGTATTTACTGGATAAGACTCTCCTTCGAACATATGCTGAACTTTTGGAGCGCATGTACAAATACATGCGCGTAGATGAAGAAGCTTCTGACCGATGCCAAACAGAAGACAAAAATAAGAAAAAAAGCAAAAGAAGAGTGGAGCTCCAGCCGAATCAAGTAGGCCCCGATTAATAAGCAAGCCTCACTTCGATGATGGAGTCCAAGGCTGACTTATAATAGGTATGACTCCTATACTCCTCTTTTTGCTCCTCGTGCATAGATCCTCATGAAAATCGAAGGGCGGAATATCTACGGCACCCTCCACCGATTAAAACGAGGAACCGCGACCAAAGAAGTATTGTCGGTTTCACTGCGACCACGGTCACGACACCGAACAATACATCCAGCTCAGGGATGAAATAGAGGCCCTTATATGACGAGGCTACCTCAAAAAATATCAGAGGGATCCACCGACTCAAGCTCCAGCCGACTGAGGAAGCTGTAAATAATCAGCCGACTGTGGGAGTCATCAATATGATCTCCGGACGACTGAACTGAGGGATAACTCTCGAAGAAGAGTCGGCAAAATGACAACAACTCAATGTAATAACTTTCTCGGAAGAAGATGTTCAGAGAATTCAAACTCATCACGACGATGCTGTTGTTGTTTCGATAATTAACTAATAAAAGCATGACAGATGTTTTATTCTACTTGACTTCCTTCCGAATGCAAGTACTCGAAGAATCAACTGCTTTAGTATCGACTATATTTCGGTCCTCTTACAAAACTAACATCCCGACTGTAATTTTAAAGCAACATCAAGTATGCAGGCTTTCATTGTAAAAGTCAGAGGATCGACTATCCCGACACCGAATATACTTCGACTTTCACTGTAAATAGCCAGAAGACCGACTTTATCTCGACATCAACTGTGCTTCAACTTTCACTGTAAAAGTCAGAAGGTCGACTATCTCGACACCGACTACATTCCGATTTTCTTGCAAACTGACTTATCGATTTCAACTGGAGACCAGCGCCGATGATGCAGACTTTCTCCACAAAAGCCGCACTACCCTCATAGTCGGCTCTCCATTGAAGCAGCTGGCTAAGTTGCCAACTTAGTATCAACTAAGAAAGGCAAAATGCCAAGACGATCAAGGTCGGATTGAAACTATACTGATATGGCTACGGCTAGTCGAGAGATATTCGGCTTGCCATCGATTATCAAATAATACGACGTATAAATTCGATCAAGCTTCGGGTAATAGATATTCGACTTACCATCGTTATCCTAACTAAATACGTCGGAAACTATGCGACTAGCAGATTCTACAAAGTTTGTAAAATGATCAGATCTACGATCTACATTCAAAGATTATTCTACAAACAGACATTGCAGACTCGATGATACAGAGGAGCATTTCATAACAGAAGTACTTTCATTATCAAAAAGAGAGATTACAAAATTGGATCGAAGTTCGATTACATCTTTCTTTACAAAAGAGAAATAAAGAAATATCGACTAATCTTCATCGCCGCCTTTCGCTCCACTGAAGAATCGGCAGGCCCACGTTGAATCGACTTTTTCGACAAACTCTACCTTCCAGCTCGGGGACGATACGACTCGAGTTGAGTTGTGAAGATGATTGATCGATCATATTGTTCGGCCAACCACATCAACAGCTTGATCCACTTGTACAGAAACAGAGAGGGTCTCATTCGGTCAACGACCACACCCTCCTCGTATAAGAGCTAGAGGAGGGCTTCAGATTTTCGTCCACAGCCGAAGATGACCTTGATTGTGCAGTTGAGACGAGACGCGGGATATACGATAACGAGTCGTTGACCCCACCATCGGCACCAGGAGTGAAAAGCTGACATCAGCCCGAAGCGCAATGTTGCTTCTGAAACTGACCAACAATCGGATCCGAGAACAAGAAAACTCCGGGCCCGATAGGGAGTCGTTGGTCGGAATCTCCGACCAACCACCCTCTGCAGGAATCTCACCCATTGGAAGAACTATCAAAAATCCAAAGAAACTCAAAGAGAAAATGACAAGGAATATTTTCGCACAAAAGTATCTCTTTGGCAGAGCTCTCCCATCAGAAGAGACAAAATGAGGGATGGATACCTGACTGACAGCAGTCCTTTATATAGAGGAATGCCCAACAGCCTGGATGAAAGCAGCCAGATCGAGACCACGACGGATGATGACACGTGGTAGTATCTGAACCCGTCATCGACCTGACGGTTCGACGCACCTGCACTATATTAAATCACGTTACCTCCATCCGCGTGTACAGCTTTGACCCAATAATATCCTGACACATGACGAAAATCTACATGCCAGAATCAAATCGCACGACGTCGGTTCGCCTTTCTGATATAACGCCTGGCGCCGGCCCACCTTCCGCAAACGACGTCTGACACCAAATCTTCTTGCTGATACGACAGCTCAAAGACGACAAAATGGTTGATCGGCCGTACTCCAGAAAAAGTGGTGGCAGAGTCGGGATTCGACATGACAGACAACAATTCCTTTCGTCCAAGGCAACTGACCACGTGGCGATGCACGCGATGACTCACCATTGGAGTCAGAAGTGGGGGACAACTGTTGGGATAAACCGATCGATCGCCATAAACGACTGATCTCCAGTGCAGACCGACCGACACCCGACTCTGGCCCCACAAACAGACATAACCCTGAAAGTGACTACCGACCGAACATCGATCAAGCAGACCGATACCACTCTCAACCAACCAACCGAACACACCTTACTGACTCAAGATTGGCAAGCGACCGATATTCGGACACTACAGACAGCGGACTACTTCGACCGTCGGTATTTCAGAGTTCTCAACCGACGGTCAACCCCCGACGCATAGTCGGCCGACTCATTCGACATATCATAACTGTCATGGATAATTATCCCTCAAATATCGCTGCGTAATCCATGAGAATTAATAACCCATCATGAGATTACAGCCCAATGATTCTACGCCATAAAATGTGGGACCATATCCGATGGTTACAACTATCTTTTCTATAAAAAAGAGGTAAGGCAACAGCATCGGTAGATCACTTTTGAGCTAAACTCTGCCATCTTTCTCGTTTAAAAATACTGTTGCTCAGTCTCTCTCTCTGACTTAAGCATCGGAAGGTCCCCGTCGGAGATAATTTCGGTCAGTGTGGATGTTGTTTTGCAGGTTTTCATTCCCAGTGACAGACGACGAGGGAATTGACCGTAATAGAAAGGAAGAGAGAGGGAGGGAGAGATATCTAAGTCATGAGGTTCGCCTCTATGTCCTTCCATCTAGGGCTGCTATCTGATTGGCTTCAGGTTGCACTTTGTTCTTCAATTTCAGCGTATATGTGAATCTAATACTGGTAGTCCCTTTTGCTCTGCAGTGTGAAAGGTTGGACAACTTTCTTTTGATCTCCTTATGTTTGACAGGGAAAACAATGTCGTGCGTTAAGGTGTGCTAGAAGGAAGAAGTTAAACAATGCAGTACGACAACTCCAGCTTGATGCAATGCATAAACATTGATTTGTAATTTATATAAAGCAGATCAACCTAGAATACTCTCCAACGGCAAAGACGGATGAAGCTCAGGACTTGAGCTATTCTCTTGCAAGGAGTATGGAGAAGAATTTGAATTCAAGAGACAAGGGACTGCCATTAGTTTCATGGAAATAAGGAGCGAAAGTTTGTTTCAGTTACAATTTAATCCCTCACTAGCACAAAAATACTAAGATGCTTCCTTGGTAACTGGGACAAACTTTGGTTTGGGTAAATTCTCGAGAAAGGATGTGTTATTGATGTCAAGAATTGTAGACACCACAATATTTGATCTGGTAAATGTTTTACCAATGTCAAATTTTGATGTTACTGACATTCATAAATTCAGAAATAAAGGAAATATAACAAAATCATAAATTAAATTTTGCGAATCTGCTTTGTTGATGTAGGGAATGCCTTAAATTGATACGTCACAGGAAGTTTTCATTGCGCAAAGATAGGCTCTTAGCAGCCAATTTGAGGTAAAATGGAATAATAATACAACATTAAAATAAAAATAAATCTCAAGGTTACATGATGAATCTTAAGGAATGCAATTTGAATGTCTCCAAAGCATAAGCTTTGTTAGATTTTTACACCTCATCATGGTCTATTTGATGAGAAAGTATGATCATATCATGTTAGCAAATGATGCTTTGCCTGACGCTAGCAGCAGTTTCTTAGGATGCACATCAAGATTGAACTACAGCTAGGAAATAGCAACCGTAGGAGAACTTTTTATGAGTGGCTGCTCATGTAGTCTACTGAAAACTAGTATGCCTGGAGCTTGTATACTGCAGATGAATGATCTGCAAGTAAACTCAGCATGTTCTAATAATATTAGAACTTACAATTGCTCAACCAGCAAGTTCCTGCTCTTGCTTTACTTTGATTTCTTTCTTAGTCAATTTCTTCGCCAATCTCAGTGGCTTAAATATTTCATGTAATACCGCTCTTTATTCCCTTAGTCAATTCCTCAATGTATCATGTAAATAATATCATCCAATCTCAGCGGCTTACACACTTACTTGTCATCCTTGCATTAGACGAACATCTGAAATCAATTCTATTAAGGAGGTATTTGGTTGGGGAGAATGAGGGTCTGGAATCGGAATCGGAATGAGTGACTCTCATTTCAATCATTTGGTCTGGAGGAGTCCCATTCCGATTCTGATTCCGATTTCGGAGTGGAATGGGAATGGATCAATCTATATAAAACTCAATCCCTATTTTCTCTATAAATTCAATTTTTATTCCAATTCCGATTCCGATTTCGATTCTGGTCACGAACCAAACGTTTCGGGAGATTTGACCATTCCGATTCCAAACCATTCTGATTCTCATTTTCATTCTTATTTTGATTCCGGTTACAAATCAAATGCCTCCTAAATGTAAATATGACTTAAAAGATATCAGACATGAATCAAGAGAGCAGGGCAGCTTCATCAGAGGATATTCGATCGAATTCGATCAAAGCACTTGAAGTTATGGATCAGTTATACAAAATTTGAGACCTTGGCTGCGATGGAAGATGAAGGTGTCAATAATGGGGATCAAGCAGATACTGATAATGCCTCTCATCAGGCATGGAGCATACTCGAGAACTTGGTAGGTTGACATAAGTGAAGTTTGCTTTGTAACTTCGTAATGCTGCCGGTGGAAGTATTCAACACGGTGAGTAGTTTTGAAGTCCTGGACTTTTTTCGGAAAAAAATCTAGATGAAACGTGGCACTTAGGCCTCACAATAAAGAAAAGCAAATATATTCGAGAAGGAAAAAAATACAGCAATCATAAATTTACGTGATTTGGCCACAAGCATATGTCCGACGAGGATGGATCAGAGATTTCACCACACCCAAAAGGATGGAGTACAAGAATTAAATTGCCTTTCAGAAAAAATCATAATCTCCAATACACCTTCTCTCTCATATTTTCTGAAATAAGACGAAATTTCGGCTTGAAGTTTCACTCCAGGATCCTGTTCTTTGACTGCTTATAAGCTCAGTGCAAGTGCTTATGATTGGGGTCATCTCAATAAGGACGCCGGAAGCAAACCACATGGTTACTTGTCAACAAATTACGAGAAAGTTCAGATGCTTCTTAGTGACCGCTTCCTGGGATTCTACATGGTGCCATGTAATAGGACTTGCTCATTTGGCCTCAGAATATTGTTTTTTGTTTCTTAATTAGTTTTATAAAATTTTCAAAAAACCTCACACATTGTGCATGTAAGGCTGAGAGAAAGAAGACTCCCGATGGAAGTCTTTCTCTTCTCTGGCTTTGACTGAGAAAATGATGTTTGGGACTTTCAAAAACTTGAATTAAATTTCTAAAATCTATCTATAAAAATGGCTCTTTTCCTCCCTTGAATTTCCTCATGAATTCCTTAAGAAACCGTCATCGACTCCTTGAAAAAATTACCGTCGATTTGGGTCTGTTCATCGAGTTCTTTTTTTGGGATTTCACCGAAGAGATCATCGAAAATCTCCTATGGCTCCTTTGGATCGTGGTAACTCCTTTCCTTTCTTTCTTTTCTTTCTTTTTCTGGTTATCCTCTCATCGTTAATCCTCAGATTGGAGCCGGCGGTCGTCGGATTTACCTTGAAATAGACAGCCCTTATTTTATTCTTGGTTTCACCTTTCGCCACCGGCAACATCCGCCACTGGGGCATTGCCAGTGCCGTGGTATTTGCCGCCACTGGGAGCCACCATGGGTGGTTGGTTCCGGTGGTCTGTGGCCACGCATGGGAGAGGGAGAATGGGGAAGAATCCCCTGTTTGAAGAGAAGAAAAAGAGAAGAGAGTTCTTCTCTCTCTTCTTTGGTTTATTAATTAATTTTATTTAGTTGGTCAAATAATTTTTAATTATTTCTCTTAGATGGATTATGAAAAAATTTAGAAGAAAGATTTTGAGACCAACGTGGACCCCGGTGAATCCCAATAGAGAATTCTAAATGATTAATTTGATTTATTTTGAAATATTAATTTGAATATATAGGAGAACAAGTTTTTGGACAAGAGAACATCGAGAAAGATTCGATCTAGATTGTAAATCTAATGAGTTTCTCTCTCTATTTTCTTCCTCTACCAACTTCTCTCTCTACTTTCTCTCTCTAAAATTCTCTTTCTTCATGGATTTTTCTCTCTAAGAGTCTTGCAGACCAATGGAGGATCCAGGTACTTAAGTAATCTAGATCTTAGTTGATTCTAAGAGAGGTTCTAGATTTATGTTATTAGGGTCGTTTATCCGTAATTTTTTCATATATGATTTTTTATGTTATATTCTGATTATGCAGAGATGCGACTGTCTGCATAAGATGTCAAGCACAATATTTATTTTCGAAATTCGTAAATCAAAGATTTCGTTAATGGCTGTGCTTGGATCAATCATCAGTAGAGATAAGAATCTCTATATATGATCACCATTATATATACTGCTTTTATTGTTGGATTTGTATCTTTATTTTATATCATTGGATTCATGTTGATGGATTATCATATTGAGATACTATTGTTTCTCATATGATTTTTCAATATACATATATTGTGTGTTAATATATATGTATGCCAGTGATTAATGATACAATTACATGGATATGACATACCTATTTTGATCACACTGTAAATCGAAATTGATTTGGTGAAATCAACATGTAATAATTAATAAAAAGATATGGTTTGGACTAGCCTTGTCATGTGGAACAACCCGTCAAGAGCTTATGCCTGAGACAGCCTGCCAGGAGCTTATGCTGGGACAGCCTCCACGGGCTTATACGTGGATCAATCGGTCAGGAGCTCATGCCTTGGACAGTCTGCCAAGAACTTATGCCTGGGACAGTCCCCATGGGCTTTTATACGTGGAGCAGTTGGCCAGGAGCTCATCTTGGGACAGTTTGCTAGGAGTTTATATCTGGGATAGCCTTTATGATTGAAGCAAGATATTTGAATTAGATGGAGATTGAGGCATAATCTTGGTTAGGCCAGAGCCGGAAAGAAAAGGTTAAAGATCATGTGATTATGAAAAGAGAAATAGAGGACAAGACATGAAACTATTGTTGAATAAAAGTGTTTCACTCGTTAACATATGATGATGCATCTCTTTTGACAAGATAGATAATTTATGGATGTTTGTAATATTCTGAATATTGAATATGAGATTTTATATTTTATTACTTATCCTTATTTTTATATTATATTATTATATTGGTGTGATATGCAGAATTCTTACCGGACTATAAAGCTCACACCCCTCTATTTCTTTTTTTCTTCTCAAAG
The DNA here is from genome assembly GCA_000441515.1 of Elaeis oleifera. Lineage (NCBI taxonomy): Eukaryota > Viridiplantae > Streptophyta > Magnoliopsida > Arecales > Arecaceae > Elaeis > Elaeis oleifera. Next base: position 1,414,449 of record KE504711.1, on the reverse strand, counting down.
TTACAGGATGCTCATGATTGGCTATGATTTGGGTTTGCGGGTGAGCGGATGAATAGATAGCATTATTGATATCCAATCGGATGATAGAAAGAATTGAGTTTGTAATTATATAAATTTTGCTCATTATTATGAAAATAGATCATTATTATTTATAGATATTGAGATATTGTAATGAATTATTTAGGCCTTGCATATTCTTTAGGGCACCCTAAGGAGTGTGCGGCCATCACATATCTGAATCGGGTGCTGGGTTTGGAACGTGACAGAATGGTATCAGAGCTTACGTTTAAGATCACTAGAGATTATGAAATGATATCAAAACTTTGTGTATGACCAATAGGATGTGATAGAGTGGTATCAGAGCACAAGTGAGCAAATTATGACACTAGAATCAGTTATTAGTGTAGGTGGGTAGACGTTAGAGACATTGGGATGATAACTTATATTGATTGTGATAATTTAAAAATTTACATTTGATACAAATGTATTGATAAATTTAAATCAGAGTGCGCAGTGGAAGCATAATAGTCTGAATTATTTTCAAACTGATCAGAATGGTAGCTTGAATTGAAAGATATTATGATGAAAGATTGATTTTGAAATTAGGAAATGATTATGATTGAGGTAAAGTAACCATGAATTCTCGAAGATCTAAGTTAGAAAAAATTCGAGGATGAAATTATTTTAAGGAGAAGAAAATTTAATAATCCATCCAAAAAAAAAAATCCAAAATCTCACATGTTGTGCACGTGAGGCTGAGAGAAGGAAGACTCCGATCGGGAGTCTTCCTCTTCTCTGACTTTGGCTGGGAAATGGTGTTTGGGGCTTTCAGAACTTGGATTAAATCCCTAAAAATCCATCTATAAAAAGGGCTCTTCCCCTCCCTTGAATTTTCTCATGAATTCCTTAAGAAACCGTCATCGGTTCCTTAGAAAATTACCACCGATTGGTCTGTTCATCGAGTTCTTTTCTTGGGATTTCACCAAAGAGATCGTCAGAAATCTCCTATGGCTCCTCTGGACCGCGGTAACTCCTTTCTTTTCCTCCTTTTCTTCTTTTTTCGATCATCCTCTCATCGTCAATCCTCGGATTGGAGCCGGCGGTTGTCGGATTTACCTTGAAACAGATAGCCCTTGTTTTGTTCTTGGTTTCACCTTTCGCTGCCAGCAACATTCGCCACTGGGGCCGTTGCCGATGCCATGGTGTTCGCCACCACTGGGAGCCGCCGTGGGTGGTTGGTTCCGGTGGTCTGTGGCCACGCGTGGGAGAGAGAGAATGGAGAAAGATCCCCTGTTTGAAGAGAAGAAGGGGAGAAGAGAGTTCTTCTCTCTCTTCTTTGGTTTATTATTTAATTTATTTAGTTGGTCAAATAATTTTTAATTATTTCTCTTAGATGGATTATGAAAAATTCTAGGAGAAAGATTTTGAGATCGGACGTGGACCTTGGTGAATCCCAATAGAGAATTCTAAATAATTAATTTAATTTATTTCGAAATATTAATTTGAATATATAGGAGAACAATTTTTTGGATAAGAGGACATCGAGAAAGGTTCGATCCAGATTGCAAACCTAGTGAATTTCTCTCTCTATTTTCTTCCTCTACCAACTTCTCTCTCTATTTTCTCTCTCTAAAATTTTTTTCTTCTTCATGAATTTCTCTCTCTAAGAGTCTTACGGACCAGTGGAGGTCCAGGTACTTAAGTAATCTTGATCTTAATTGATCTTGGGAGAGGTTCTGGATTTATGTTATTAGGATCGTTTATCTGTAATTCTCCATATATGATTTTTATGTTTGATCCTGGTTATGTAGAGATGCGACTGTCTGCATAAGATGTCAAGCATAATATTTATTTCAAAATTCATAAATCAAAGAGTTCGTTGTTGGCTGTGCTTGGATCAATCATCACTAGAAGTAAGAATCCCTATACATGATCACCATTATATATACTACTTTTATTGTTGGATTTGTATCTTTGGTTTTATATCGTTGGATTCGTGTTGATGGATTGTCATGTTGAGATACTATTATTTTCGTATGATTTTCAATGTACATATATTGTGTGTTAATATATATATATATGTCAGTTATTGATGATATGATTATATGGATATGATATATCTATTTTGATCATACTATAAATTGAAATTGATTTGGTAAAATCAACACGTAATAATTAAATGAAAAGATATGGTTTGGACTAGCCTCGTCATGTGGAACAGTCTGTCAGGAGCTTATGCCTGGGACAGTCTGCTAGGAGCTCATACCTGGGACAGCCTTCATAAGCTTATACGTGGATCAGCCAGCCAGGAGCTCATGCTTGGGACAGCCTATCAGGAGCTTATACCTGGGATAACCTCCACGGGCTTTTATACGTGGGACAGCCGACCAGGAGCTCATTCTGGGACAGTTCGTCAGGAGTTTATGCCTAGGACAACCTTTAAGACTTAAGCGAGATATTTGGATTATTGGAGATTGAGGTATAATCTTGATTAGTCCAGAGCCGGAAAGAAAGATGTTAAAATCATGTGATTATGAAAAAAAATAGAGGACAAGATATGAAACAATTGCTAAATAAAAGTGTTTCACCCATTAACATATGATGATGCATCTTTTTTGACAAGACAGGTAATTTATGGATATTTGCAGTATTCTAGATATTGAACATGAGATTTTATATTTTATTGCTTATCTTTATTTTCATATTATATTATTATATTGGTGTGATATACGAAATTCTTACTGGGCTGTGAAGCTTACACTCCTCCATTTCTTTTTGTTCTTCTCGGAGTTACAGGATACTCATGATTGACTATGGTTTGGATTTGCGGGTGAGCGGATGAATATATAGAGCGTTATTGATATCCAGTCGGATGATAGAAGGAATTGAATTTGTAATTGTACAAATTTTGCTCATTGTTATGAAAATAGACTATTATTATTTATAGATATTGAGATATTGTAATAAATTATTTTAGATCTTGCATATTTTTAGGACATCTTAGGGAGTGTGCGGTCATCACGTATTCGATTTGGATACTGAGTTCGGGATGTGATAAATATAAAATGGGGTACGAAGCTTACTAACCGTACATCTAGAGATTACCATCACAGGGACCACGGGCCAACACATTTCCCCGAGTTCAGTAATTTGGAGGAGGGTGAGACTGCTGAGGGAGATAGAGAGGACGCATTTTCTTGGTGACAAGGTCGTGATAGCAGATAGATTAATTGCAAGTGGGTTTTGTATACCTTGTTCCTGGCTTGTACCAACAAACATGGCTGATTTTACCTAACACCATGTTGAATATTGTACATAAGCATGTATGCATTGGCATGTTAAATTTTAGCAAACCTTCAAGGCAGCAGTGTGTGTTTGTACTCTCTGTGACATGTTGGATTTGGAACTGTTTTTGATTTTGATGCTCCACTGTCAGCTAGCTAAGCAGCAATTGTTGGATATGGGATGTATCTAGTAGTGGAAATGGCAGTATATTTTGTTGAATGTATTGGGACACATTAACTTGGCATTTTTCCTCTTGCATTTAGTTAATGTATTACTTGAGTGAAACTAATTGCTAATCAGGGTACCCAACAAGTACCGTGTTATTGCTTTCAGAAAAAAATTGTTAATGTGTTCCTATCACGCCAACTGTTATTTCCACTGCCTGAAGGTAGTGACGTATCGTGGCCAATAAGATCACCTGAGGTTATAATTTTTCAGTCCCGTTGTGGACAATGTACCTTGATGTATACCATATGGAGCTAAAAGAGTTCATTGTTTACCATATTTATTTTGCATAACATGCACATATAATGGATTTTGTATTCAGACGTAGTCGAAGGTTGGACAAAAGAGTTGTATCTCTCTTCCTTGTCTTTAAATCATTGTAAAAGTAAGAAACCCAAGACAGAAGCCTTTCTGCATGCTTTTTAAGCTTTTTAAGCATTGAAGCTAGCTTTTTCAAACCATGCTTACCTGCAACTTTACATAGATATACTCCATGAACAGTTTATCTAGGCTTCCAAACAGACCAAAAACCATCTACATGTGGGTATTATATTCTATATAAACCACTACAAGGAATTCTATCTGCATGGCTATACTTTAGCAGCACAATGGAAGTATTATGGCAACTGTACGGTAAGAATGTGAGCCTGATTTAATGAACGTATGCCTCATTCACCTGGCTGGTATATGGAGTATGCTGTTTCTCGATGTTACAACAAATAGGGAACAAATAACCAATATCTCAATTGGTGGCCACCTTCTGCAGTCTAATCCATAGCCTTTGAGGTCACTAACAATGTAAATCACTAAGACATGTATAAACATCCTCTGTGGAATTTTATAACTTGCCATTATATATTTCTTCCAATCCCCTCAGCATATTTCAATATGAAGGTTACAACAGCAAGCCACAAAAGATACAAGCCCCATGCTTTCAAAACATGCCGACTGAATATATTCGGAACCAAAGGAGAACCATCGAACATTCCAACATCTAACAATAAAAAAAAAAAAAGCAAAAACACTATTTAACCAAAAAAAACACTCCCATCCAAATTGAATTAAGATGATATGCAATTAATAATCATCCACGCATCAGTCCCTGCACTCAACTGCTAAAAACTAGCTAATATGTACTGCTGCTTCGGCTAATGAATTAGTTTCCTGTTTTACATCAACTCTTGAAACCTGCTCCTCAGTGATAGTGTCTGAGCTGTCATCTGGACCTGACAATCCATGACAACTCACAGTAGGTTCTGGTCTGAACATCTCATCATTTCAAGCTTTGACATCTTCTCCTTGGACTCCCTTTAAGCAAGTCCACCAGCTCAAGCATCGTGGGTCTTTTCTCAGGCTTGCTCTGTGCACAAATGAGAGCAACAAGCACAACCCTCTCCAATTCTGCCTCCACATAGTTCCCATTCAGTCTTGGATCTGCCATTTCCTTGAACCTCCTCTCCCTAGCCAAAGGAAGAGCCCAGTCTGTGATTGTTTGCTTGACTGATCGGCTAATCTTCTCTATGGGCTTCTTTCCACTAGCAAGCTCCAGGAGGAGTATCCCAAAACTATAGACATCGCAACTCTCTGAGGCCTTTCCAAACATAGCATACTCGGGAGCAAGATAGCCAAGTGTGCCTTTCACCTTTGTGGTAACGTGAGTTGCACCATCCGGAATGAGCTTTGCGAATCCAAAATCAGCAACCCGTGCCTGAAAATCTGAATCTAGCAAAACATTGCTTGCTTTGATGTCTCTGTGGATGATATGAGGTGTGGCATGGTGGTGAAGGTAGCTGTCACAAGAAAATAGTCAGTATATTCCAGCAAGTCATGCATTAGAAATACTTCAAGCTGTGCATCAGAGTTTGTAAACTTACGCAATCCCTCAGCTGACCCTAGAGCAATAGACATTCGCCTACCCCAGTCAAGATGACATTCTGCTGAGTGCTGACCATGAAGATGTGAAAGCAGACTCAAGTTAGGCATGTAGTCATATACTATTAGGCGCTCCTGCCCTTCAGCACAGTATCCACGTAAACTCAGAAGGTTCTTATGCCTTACTCTACCCAAAACCTCAACCTCAACAGCAAATTCCATTTCGGCTTTGTTGCTCCAAACTTTCAACCTTTTAACAGCTATCTGCACTCAGGAGATCAATGGCACGAAACTTTGTTGATGACACAAATAAACAGGGTTGCAAAGAACTTAGAAAATAGATAAAATTACAGAAACAAAAAGCTGAATCCAAGAACACTGCAAATTTGCAGCTAAACAAACAGTACGTGTTTTCCTCGAAAAAAAGATAGTAGATGTTGTTAATTTGACTGATGAATCCATTGTCCATATAGTTACCCCAAGGATCAATAATTTTGAAATATGGTTATCGTTACTCTAGACTTTTAATTGTCTGATACTAGATTTCTTTCAACAATCAGAAATTGGATCCTTGAAGCTACTTAGCAAGTCAAGCTGAATACTGAAGTCTCAAATGAAGTTCCACATCATCAGTGATGGCTGTCCAGGTAATAGTTATCAAAATATTTGGGTACAGAAGTTATGGGACAGCTCTCTCAAGGTGGCTATGGTGGGAAGTTCACATCCAACAGCTGGACTGACCTAGCTGGCTCTAACGATCTTAAGCGATGATTGCAAAGGACAATGCTGATTCAGTTCAAATAGGATGTTATTGTAAAGGAAGGGCTAGAAAAGAAAGCATAAAATTCCATTGTGACACCAGGTGGCAAGCATGCCACTAAATGGAGAAGAAAAGGAAAATATAATGTTACAAAAGATAGTACAAGCAATGATTCTAATAAACACTAAAAAACAGACCTAAAAGAGAAAATTATGGACAGTAAACCTAAATTAGTAAGAAGGGATTTAAATCAGGAAACTTAGGGTTCATGAACTGACCATTGGCTCTAAATTGGATAATAAGCAGCGAAACAAGAAAACGAAAAGATAGAAAAGAAAACATAAAAAAGTGGACTTTTCCAAAAAAAAAAAAGGAGAAAAGAAAAGAAAAAGGTGGAATCCTGAGCGAGTTGTTAGATCCAAGGAATATGAAGCAAAAAGCATGCAATTCTCTTCATAGATTAAACATGAAAAATAGGGTATCCTTCATGAAGAATAATAATTAGAAATAGGAACAAACAAAGAACAAGGAAAGGGAAGACATTTATAATAGATGTATCATCTATAGATTTTATCATTGAATTAAAGACATTATAAATTTTACTTTCTGGCTATTCTAGGGCAATCCAATGACATTGGCAAAGAAATCTGAGACTGAGACATACTCCCCAGAGTAATGTGCAGCAAGCTAACACTAGCGTGGGACTGACACTGTCCCTATTATGACAACTTGATCCAATGGTGAAGATTATGAACTAGTCAATTCGATCTTATGTCATTCGTCTTTGAAGATTTCATGATGATCCAAGAGCTCTAATTCCAGGATCGGACACAATGAAACCTCAAAGGAAAGTGGTGATGTGAATGCATGGAGTTTGTAAGGATAAAGTCAAAAACATATATTCATTAGATTTCACACTGAAATAGCTATATATCATAATATAGCTGCATGCATCTACAAAAACAATTTATCTGATATCTAAAGTTCACATGATGAATATACATGTAAAAAAGATGTTGTAACTCTATTCAACTGGTGGTGGCTAGATTCTAGGACCATGGTAATGTTCTGAAAAGTCTCCTGGAAAGCACTAAGTAGGAAGCCAACAATAGGATGCTGAATTTTAAACGATAAAGACAAGTTAGACTCGAAAAATTTATCGGTAGCTTCCCTTCAAACATCATGGTAAAACATTGTCTGAACTATGACAAACCTAACAAAAGGAATTTGCTCCCAATAGATGCAAAATGTCAATCATGAGATATCTTTTATATTATGTTGTCTGTATGACTTGGAATTCATCAATAAATGTACCAATACAAGCTAGGACATGTTGGATATTTCAGCTGTTGATCTTCCAAGCAATTCAGCTACATGATTGTATTACTAACAAAGGCTTGGTCATAGATCTGAAATGAAAGGTAGAAATTTAGCCGGCTGAGCATGACAACTTATCTAGCAGCTCCTTAAAAATATATATTTTATTGAGGTTTATACAATGAATTTAAAGGAGATTATTTGTTGCAGCACTTAACAGCGATGGTTAAAATATTTATCAACCATTAAGAAGCATATCGGGCCATCAGCACTATAATCAAATTTTGGATGCCCTTTCCATCATTCTTATCCTTTTCTCAAACATTCTGTTGGAAGATAAAATGATGGGCACAACACAGATCACCGATTGAAAAAGAATATCAATGAAAAAAAAAATACCATCCAAAGGCAAATAATGTATTAGCAACAAAACATTTTATTTAAACAAGTTCTATGTTTTCTGAAAGAAGCCATTTGTCGTGTCCTGCAACTAAATTAATCCTTTCATGTAGCTACAGTAACTCATCAGGCAAGTTCATGACATGTCCATTGGATTTTTAAATTATGAAGCATAATCATTCATCCACCTTCTTGTGGTCAAACAAGCTGTCTCTAAAATAAGCTTTAAGTTCCGGTCAGCAGGTGCTCGAAATCAAACTTTTGTAGGACAAATTCCCTTGTGTTCAGAAATCCATTTTTGGGATGGAGTAGAGATTGCAAAAACATTTGATAACTTGAACCAGACATCAATACGCAAGATCTAAAATCCAAGTCCAAACAAATAACAGACAAGAATCAACAAAGAGAGAGGAAAAGGAGAAATGATCCAAAACCTGAGAACCATCCCAGAGCTGGCCCCAGTAAACGCTGCCGAACCCCCCTTCCCGAGCTTGTTGTCATAATTGAAATTGTTCGTCGCCGAATGCAGCTCCTTGAGAGAGAAAACCCTCCAAGTCGTCGATCTCTTCTTCCTCTGCTCCCTCCTACACAACAAAGTCACCATCTTTTTAGTCATAATCCAATCAACCCCCCCCAAAGGTTCCATCTTTTCACTCATACTCTAATCAAGACCCTCCAAGATTCCATCTTTTTACCCTGCACCAAATCAAAATCTCCCAAAATTCTTCTCCCACATCTTCCATCGCTCTCTTTCTTTTATCACAGCGGAAAAACATAAAACACACACCCACACGCACACAAACAGAGAGAGAGAGAGAGAGAGGAGGGAGGAAGAACATACCAATTGGAAGTCTTTCCACAGCAGAGGAAGAACAGAAAGCCATCTGAAAATCCTTACGATCCTCCGATCAGTCGAGAGCCGCGTGGAAGAAACAAGACCAAGATGGCACTCCTCCGGTTCTCTTTCGTCAGTCGAGAGGAGCAAGCGAAGGAGGAGAGGCGGAGGAGCTCAACGGAAGGCCGACCTCTGCCGTCATTTCGGCCAAACGGAGGCGGAGGAATGGAGAAAGAAAGGTGAAAGAAAAGAAACAGAGGTTGGAGAGGGAAGAAAGACGCGCAAAATAGAATTAGAATAAATAGCCGCGAGAGGAAGCACGAAGAAGAAGCCACCACCACCAGCAACACCAACAGCAACCGCGCACCAAACACCAATAAACTTGGGTCCTTTTTCTCGTTTCTGTCAGGGATTCTGGGTCTGCTCACCCGCGGAGGAGCTCCGGGATGCTACGATTTCAAACTCCCACGCGGTAACGGGTCGGGTTGTGGTCATGCTAAATAATTTTTTTTATTATATAAATTATATATAGAGAGAGAAAATGCTGGACTACAATCAGATATATCAGATTTAAATTTAAATATAATCAGATCAAAACTTCATAATAAATATTCTATATCAATGATTCAAATTATTAAATATAATCTATTATTTAAAATTATTACATACAAAAAATCATATGATTTGAAGATTTGTAACTTATACATTATACATTATATGATTAAAAATAATTTATTTAAATAAAATTAATTAAATATATTTTGATCACTTAATGAAGATCAAATCATATAATTTTTTGTGTACAAGTATTTTTGAAATAATAGATCACATCCAATGGTTTGAATCATTGATGTAAGATTATACAGTTTTGATCTGATCAAATTTGAATTCAAATTCGATCGATCTTATTCAAATTTATCCATATATATACATACACACAATTAATCTGTAAATATAACATAAATTAGTCAAGCAATGTGATTAACATGTAAATATGACTTATGGAGAGCAAATAGTAATTTTAAAATTTTTAGAGTACAAACGAGACTTCATTAAAAAAAAAAAAAAGAGGAGCAGAGACAAGGCAATAATTTAATAAGATGCCACTCATAGACCCGATTGCTTAGTAAGACAAAGCATGCAGATCATGGAATAATTGGCCACAAGATTATGAGAGGGTTGCAGCATAAAGTACAAATGAGAGGGTTATAAAGTACAAATTCTTTATTCTATCAAAAAAAAAAAAAGGAAAGAAAACAAATTCCCTCATGCCACCGGGTCAGCCAACCGTTTTTGAAAACCATAACTTTTCCCCCTAAAGGTAGGATTGAAATAGGAACAAATAATGCTATATCCATATTTTTTTTAAGTGAATGTAGATATAAATGAAATACTAAAAATATAAAATAAATACAGATATCATTCAGATAATTAAATATTATAATTATAAATCAAAAATATTACTAAATGAATAATAAATCAAATTAATAGTATATAAATATATTAATTTATTTATTTAAAAATGCATGAGCTATATATAATTAAATCTTCGATGTTGGATGATTAAATTTAATGTATATCCGAATAGATTCAGTTACAGAATAAATTCAATAGGTATTATCCGATCTACTTTCATCCTTATTCAAAGATATTTGTTAAGAATTTGGCTTGGCAACTCATAATGCTACGCTTCATGTATACGGAAAAAATAAACTATTTTTGATTATGATGACCTACACTTTACAGGCATCAACTTCTTGCCAAACTATGAAAACCATCGAGATAATAGAGAAGGATCATTGTAAATGACTAGTTTGGCCCAAGTACTCAGCCATACCAACCGGTCCAGAAAGATAGCGCTATGGTGTAGCATTTATTATTGAGATGCCCATACCGTTAGCATTGGTAGCCATTTAAGCATGGGTATAGCATCATACACTGTACAACCACAACAATAGATATCTTCTTTGATGGATTCATGAGGGAGATGAGGGGGATTGACATTTTCCTCACATTATGGACATATGCTCATATAACACGGGCAGTCGTTTCAGACCATAACGCATAACATTGCTGTCACCGTCATCATTATAATTGTAAAATCTGGATAGAAGTTGAGTGATGGCTTCTAGCACTTCAAGGTACAGTCTTACAATTTTATTTATAGCAAGTGCTACTAGATAGAGCCACTTCTCACAATGCTCAAGTCCGTGGCTGAGTTGAGTCATTGTATTGATTTCTTGGGTACAAATTGGTTGTTCCAAGGAGTTGCAACATCTTTAGTTGGATAATATCCATATCCTTGCAGAAAACAAAAGTTCGAAAACAGATGTGCTGATTAGCAAATTTTAGGTGAATTGAGGTTTTCTACAGACTTGTCCCAACTATGATATAGGATGAGTGTATCTTTTGCATGAAGGAATGATTAACCTTCCTTCGCACAAAACCACCATTGGATCATCAGCTTGTTACTTTGAGATCTATGCTAATGGACGAATGACGGGTTTCGGAGTGCTTTGAGAACTATGCTTGGATGATCCAATGGTGATTTCATACGAAGGAAGGTTAACCATTCTTGATACAATCTGGTCCCTTGACATACTTAGCAATCAGAGATTTTAGCTTTAAATCTTGAATGGTGCATCCCTAACTATTTTTCTCGTGAACCCCGGATCACTAGAAACGCCTACAACTCGCTTTCCAGAGGAAGGCCCAGGAGGGAATATTGGAAGTAGTGAATAGTTATCCGTTACCTCAAAAAAGAAAGAATAGTTATCTATTTGCCTTGTTGTAGTTGTTTATGTTTTCTTCCTCCTTTGTCTAATCGATGAACAAGTTTTAAAGTAACGTCCTTGGTTTGGTGACATGTTTGTATGTATATTTTTTCAGGGAGGTTGGAAGCTTGATACATTTGGGGAATAAATTAATGGACGTTCGTCACCTGTGGGTATAGCGACAAGTTTGGCAAAGAAGGCAACAAGAGGACCTACTGCCATTGGGTGACGCCTCCTACATATGGACTCCTGTGTAGGTATGACTCACCTAACGGGTCATTGTGGGTCTCACATTAACGGCTAATGAATGCCTAGGCCTTTCAGCTGTATTATTTATTTGAAAACAAAGGTTAAGCCTCTCCCAACTCATTTTCATTAGTGGGACTATGCATAATGTGACTTTTCTTTTGAGGTGGAACGGAGGAGGTAAGAGAACACCTTCTCCAAGCTTATTAGAAAGAGAATATGAGTGCAGAAAGAGATTGCCTGAAAAAAAGCACAAAAGAATGGTTAAGGAGATGACATCAGAGGCAAAAGGGCATACACAAGCTTTATATGGTTATCTAGCCAGTTGATTGGATAGATATTTTCCTCAAGCTTAAAAGTATGGAGTATTTTGCACATCATAGCATGAATAGTTCCATTTCTTTCGACAAAGATATGGAAGTTTCTTTCATGCCCAGTCTACCAAGAAAGTGTTATCATATATTGATCCTAAGCTTTTCTAATTTTAGGCTGAATTTTATTGATTCTCTAAGAAACCTAAAGAGATCAAAGGTTAGATGGCTATCCTCCTATATTAAAATAAGTTTTGACAGAGTATTATAAATTTTTCTTTCTGTAGGGGGGCACTTGAAGAATAAATATATTGTAATTTTATTCAAGCTCTACACGAAGGATATCTTGTGCTGATTATCCAACCTTCTTGCTAAATATTTTTGTATGTAATTATTTTTTGAGCAAGCAGCACGAAGACTTTAGCCTTTTGGGTATGACAATTTTGTAAATTAGATTATAAATAAACATAAGATGTCTCTATTGTGCTGATTATTCAACTCTTCTTTGTTCATGCTTTTTCAGTGTGTAATTTATTTTTCGAGCTAGCCACGTAAAGATTTTAGACTTTTTGGTACCATAACTTTTCAAATTAGATTATAAAATAGACATAAGATACCGTTAGTGTTAATGAACTTATAATAGGATTTCATTGTAAAGCCGCCACTTTTAATGGGCTTCCACCTTAGCTTATTTGCAATCCTAGAACCAACAAAAGATGATCTATCATAGCTTCTAATTGCCTTGTTTCAATAAGATAAAGAGGATCCCATACTTTAAATTTCACTTGTATTGGCGATAATTCCATTGAGATGCTATGGTTATATTTCTTCTTTTTGCTCTTTAATAAAGATCTCCAAATAAATAAGCAAAAGGAACCGCTCCAAACCATGGGTCCTGCCAAAATCGAATATATGGAAAAAAAATACATAAATGACTCCTTTTCCCTTTCTTTCACGGTGAGAAAATCTTTCTTTTCTCCTTATATTTTTCTCCATTTTATAAAATTTAGAGAGGCATCTTTCACACTAACTACAATCATACAATATTCGACATGTAACTTGATTTTTTTTAAAATAGTTCTTGGATTTGTTAGATAGACTTTGGTTAACTTCTAACATGCCTTCCTCTCTACTTGATCTTTATTTTCTTCCCTCATGAGCTATACTTAGTTTGACATATCAGGTGCCTTTTTGATATATTTTCTCTTTTGGAATTAAATAGTTGAATTGAAAGTGCATGCATTGATATCACATCGCCAGCTACATCATCGCTCACCAAACTTACCTTTGTTATCTCATTCATTTAATTATCATGATTAAGATTTTCTGTTAGTCAATTATTTATCTATTTCATTTTGGCGGCTAAGCTAGTTGTCAATTCCAAACATTTAAAGTTGCAAGCAAAGCAAATCTATCAGGGTTTGAAAAGGGGGATGTTTGAGAAACACATGTGTCAACATGGTTTGTTGAACAAAACAAATACAATCATGTCACATCATTTTATGGTGCTAAGCATACCAAACATTGCTTTGTTCCAATGCCAAAAAATAATCTCAATTTTCTTTTAAATAGCGTTTGTTAAAAAAGTTCGACTTTGCACCAACACACCAATGCAAAGATCACATGTTGAGTCTATCATTGTCCACCTATTGAGATGTTTTGTGATACATGTAGATCTTAGGAGCATAGATAAATATCAATGTCCTTACAACACTCAGCATGCAAGTGACAATAAAAACATATTTCTGGCAAGACTTATGAGATGGTAAATCATCATCCTTGCAAATATCCTTGTCAATAAATTCATGATCTCACTGAATTAACATTTCTTGATGGACTTTTAGGAACCACATTACAAAAGTACCAGCACCAAAAAATGTTTGAGCTCCTTTTACTCTCTTATTGAAACAACAAAATCTTGCTAGACCAGGCATGAATGCGAGGTTTTCGTGGCCATTTTGTAAGTTAAATGCCCATTTCTTTCCAACCATACGAGTGTGCCATTCAAGTTAATATAATGAAAGTAGTTTTCATAAGTTGGTGTTTATCATGGATTTGAAATTACACTTATATAAATCTTTATTTATCTATCTTATTTAACATGATTTTCTACATTAGTTTGTTCTTGCATGAATAATTTTTCTAGCATGAATTATGTTTGAGAATATTGCCGCCAAGTAAAATTACTTCGAGTAGAACGTATAGAAAGAACTCCAAGATTTGAAATAGAGGAGGGGTGGAACTGCTGGGCTATAACTTGATTTGTCTCTAGCATGGAACCTTTAAACTGCTTCTGCCTAATACTGGTGTGTGATAGGAGTACCCATTTGTACTATTTAAATAAGCTTGAATACTGTCCTATTTTATCACAGTTTGGTACGCCTATCAATCATTGCCACACTTTCCACTGGATTAGATGACGAGCCATGCTTGCTTCCATGAAACGACTATTAGAATACAAAAGAATGGAAGAACTTCTGGGCTCCCACTTCTCAGCCTGCCTTTGTCATTTACTGAAGAAGTCTACTATTGTTTCCCAAATAACAAAGGACCCTTTTGCCGTGAGAATGGCATGGTTAGAGAGAGATTTCTGCCCATTAATTCCTTAGTAACATGTCCCTCTCTTTGGCTTTTGTTTGGAATCTTTGGAGACAGCATCTGAAACTCTTAACCTGTAGTCAGGTCTGGAAAGCTGTGCGTTGGAGTAGGGCCGTTCCATTTATTTAGTTGGAAATCAGTGGGAATTTATGCTCTGCGTGTTGGAATATTGGTGTAGTTCAACAACTTTTAATTGACTCGAAATTGATCAAATTCAGTAGATGATGCAAGTAGAGCTTTTGGCTGGTTCATGCAAAGTGAACATATTGAATGAATGCAGGTATCATATTCCACCATGCATCCAATGCGTTCATGAGCACAACCAGCATGAATGGCCGAATTGCTGTTCATCTGCATTTTATTATCACATCTCATGATTTTCCTCGAAGTACCATGAGCTCTTATGGATATTTTACTATTACATCTCATGATTCTTCCTCAGTTTGATATCTCAAAAGATTGTTATCTTATTATGTTATTATTAATCCGGAGGAACATTGCAGCATTGATGCTCTTGTGGAAAATACCATCAAACACATGCTCTTCCTGCAAAGTGTAAAAAAGTATGCGGACAAATTGAAGGAACCTAGGGAACCTAAGGACTGTGATGGTCATAGTTTGTTTCTCAGAAGTTAAATATATGTTTCAATTGAATGTTGTAACTAGTGAACCTCTGTTGCAGATCTAATTTGTTCTAATTTAATTAGCTATTTTACTGTCAATTTTTATAAGGAGGAGGAAAATCAAGTGCCTTGTTCCTAACATGAATATGTGGACGATTACAAACCTTTCTAAAGAGCTACAGAAGGTGCGATCATTTTAGAAGATATTTATGCAAATTCAGGAGTATATACATCTTTATCCCAAATTGAATATATGATAAAGATAATCCTTTCTTTGGAATCAAAATATATGAATTTTCCTTATGTTGTAACATCCACTAATCAAGATTGTAGCAGAATGATTTTATTTTCATAGTGCATGCTAGCAAGTTTATATGTCAGAAAACAGTCCTGTAATGTTTACTATCTTGCTGTTCTTAGCTGATAGAAATTTTTATCTTTTGTAGTAGCCATGATTTTAAATATATTCAAATATTATAGAGATATAACGCTCTAGTTTGAAATTTTCATTTGGAATTTTATTCACGCCTATTTACATTGATGCTGTGCTTTGACCGTCAGAATTTGCTAAAATCAATGTTGAGGAAAGCTATGGTTATCATGGGTTTATATCTTAATGTAATTGAAGGGGTGTACCAGGTCTTGATGCTCATGTTCAACAGAACTGAAAGATAAAGTAGAGAAGCATTAATACTTCTTTCCTAGTTGGTAGTTTTTGACATGTTATGCATGTTAGATTGTGACTAAGGAGGGGGGCTTGCTCTTGAAAGCCAACTTTGAGGGTGGTGTAACCGGGCTTTTGAACATGGTATGCAATCCATGATCTGCCCAATCCTAGTTGAAGATCTAAGACAACCTCATCAAATGCTTGTGGAGGTAGTCAATGCTGTTATTTCTTCAAGCATTTCGTCAGTAATTTGTCATATATGTCATTGATGACTTCTTTTACCCTTGCAAAACTTGACTGACAGCAATTAACATAATTATCTCACTATCAGAAAACAATTAACATAATTATCCTCTGACTCCTGATTTTCTTATGAATGAATGAATAATTGAAGCCTTTGTACATTTTAGGATTCACCATCCTAACAAGGTGTAAAATATGAAGGCAAGTGCTAGAAAAGGACAAGGTGTGGTTAGGCTATCAATTCACTATAATGTTAATTTGATTATTTATCAGCGGGTGCTTTCATGTTAGGATTAACTATCTAACAGTGAAGTATTTGTATGTGTTCTTCTACATACTTCTAGTAATCTTTTTAGTGCACAATATGGCATGTTGGTGTCTGACTCCTTAAAATCCTGTTTATAACTAAATTCAGCACTAAGCTTTATCAGGGCCGTTATCTCCCTTAAAAAATTTTACAACACTGTCAAGTATCTTTGTGAGGAACTATGAAATGAAGATTTTGAGGGCAAGTGGTCAGGAAAGCATTTCACATTTTTTGTTAGGTGGGTCTGAAAGAGGATGACTTGGAAGCCAGGAGGAGTGAAGGGGTATGGCTTAGGGTAAGTAGGTTTTATGGAAACAAGTTACCTTGAATGGTTGAATGTTGAAGGAGTAATTCTGTACCGAAAAAAAAAAGGATGAAGGATTCATAAAGCTGACCTCTTAATGGTTGGCAGCATAAGCTTAAACTTGAAGTCAATAGTGTGCATTCCGTAGTCCTGAATCATAAAGCTTTCAATATATAAATTTATTTAAATCGAGATAGTTTTTCTTCACCAAATTCCATTAGCCTTCTATTTATCCAAATTGGTGGCCTTCCATGCATCTCCTAATCGATTTAATTCTAGTGATGGATCTGACAT
This sequence comes from Elaeis oleifera, assembly GCA_000441515.1. Taxonomy (NCBI): domain Eukaryota; kingdom Viridiplantae; phylum Streptophyta; class Magnoliopsida; order Arecales; family Arecaceae; genus Elaeis; species Elaeis oleifera. Next base: position 1,397,389 of record KE504711.1, on the reverse strand, counting down.
GCCAGCGATCCAACTGACCATTACTTTAAATAGATTTTACTGCCTTGTGAAGTTAATCCATCTCAATGCTTTGGTTGGTGGTAAAGTGTTTCCCGAAATGTTAATTCCGACTTACGCCTCTAAGTCAGAATTAAAATGTCAGGAACACTTTACCACCAACCAAGCAATGAGATGGATTAACTTCACAAGGTAGTAAAGTCTATTCAGCATATTGTACGTTATGGCGTACCAAGCCATGTTGAGCATTCAATTGAGGTAATGAACAGGGACAGACAACAGGAGCAAAGAAGGCCACGCTACTTGAGACTTTTTTCAGTAGATTATTCTCTCCCACAGAAAGTTTTGATCCAGCCCATCCAGCGAGGCCATTTTGCGCGTTTCACTTGGGACCGCGAACAACAAAGGACAAATAAGGTGCCAATGGGCTATGTAAAAAAAATTTTTTTTTTCACACATCGCATCCCGATTTCATACGTGAACTAATCATCGCAGGCGATGTTTGCGTTTCTGCACCACAAAGAATTTCTCGAAAAGAAACAAGCACCGGAACACTGGAACCAATTCTGATGCAGCCCATCCGGCGAGCCCAAATAGTTTGCTTGCAATTTTACACCATTTACATGCATGTAGGTTTGCTGTTTATGAAATCTAATTGTACAAATATCAAACTTGTTGAATACAATGTGTCGGTCATCTTTATTGCATTACTTAGGGGACATAAATCGAATAATTTAGCAAGTTAAAGAGAAGAAATTTTATTTTTCTTCATTGTTTCCTTTATTTATGTCACAAGAATCAAATACGTTGTGACGAAATTACAAAAAAATATAACAGAAAAGGTGGGGGAAAAAAATATCTGGATGCTGTTTTTGCCTTTAGGGACATGAATTTATGCCCGTTAATCAATGATCATGAACATAAATTGGTATAACTCTTTTATCTTTCAATCCATCTATCATGAAGAAGGATATGAAATGAGAAACTGAGGAGACAAACAAGGTGACTTGTTCCAGACCCTTGAGTGCAACCTAAGGATCTCCCTGGCCTTCTCCTTGGTCTTCATCCCACAATCAACTTGGAGCACCAAACACAGCTTGGACACCACTCCAATCTGCAGCATCTCTTGAAGAACAGCCTTTGTTGCCGAGAACCTTGCCACCGAGTTCAATATCTTCACCGCCCTCTCGCTCGCCGCCTCCGAAACCCTTAGCATCTTCTTCGACACAATTGCGATGCCTGCCGCATGGCCGACCAGCTCCGCCCTCCCTTCGGCACATCCGCAAACCCGGTCCAGCACCACGAGCACCAATTCGCATGCCCTCCTCTCGGGCTCGTCTAGCAGTAGCTCAACGAGGACCGGCACAGCACCGGCATTCGCTGCCTTGATATGGTTTCTTCCCCATGGACACAACCAGGCAAGCACTTGCAATGCTGCCTTGGTGGCCTGGTTTGAAACCCGATCTCGAAGTACGCCCACAACCTCTTGGAATAGTTCTTCCTAACCCCAGCCAAACGAGCCGGTGCAATCACTCTGAGCATGGACTTGAGGAGTAATGTTGCGTAGGCTCGCGTTTGGTGGTTGGATTGCTGCAGAATGGATGTTAATGACCTCATGAAGTCGCCATTTCCGACAGCGAGGTCGAGAAGTTGTTGGTCTGAGAGCTGAAGCAAGTAAGAATGCCGAGAGCTTCATCACGAGCATTGGTAGACTCCACATCATCGCTGATCGGTTTCCTTCTTCACCTGAAACAGTACCGGAGCTGTTGTTGTGAATGATAGAAATTAACATATCGACCACGCCGGAAGTGGTCTCGACGCACCGCCTGTTCCTCTCACCCTCCGAGACAATTTCCCTTAGCTTTCGAAGAGAATGGAATCGCAGATGAGGCAGTCTGGCGTCGTCGAGGAGCTTGGCGATTTGGGCCTTGTCGATCGGCGGTTTTGGTGTAGGAAACCGCTCGATGTCGTTCGACGAATTGAGAGCACACCATGCTTGGATCAGTCGCCGGAGAGTATGGTTTGGCGTGAGGTCGCAGTCCGGAAGGTGCTGTTTGGTCACCGGGCATGTGTCGTGCTTCTCGGAGAACATCCACCGCTCGATGCTGTCGCGGTCGTAGGTGATGCCGGTTGGGAGAGTCACCGGATCTCTCATGATTTGGAGAGAGATAGGGCAAAGGAAGTAGGATGGGATCTCCACCTCTGCCATTAACGCGAACTAAGAGAATGGGGTTACAAAGGGCATTCAAATTTAAATGCGACGTACGAGATCTGAAAGATTTTGGACCTATAGATAGCTGGCTATAGAGATGAGGAAAGAGCTCAAGAGATGGAATTGCTTAACGGGAAGATGAGAAATTTGACAGCCAGAATCTAAGATCAGAAAGCCAGACATAAAGCAGAAATGAATGGATTAAAAGTGGTTGGTGGGAAATGTTGCCTTTATCTGAATGAAGCCACTTGAGAAGGAAAAAGGTTGTCTTTTGGGGAGATGGAAGCTTGTCGAGAGTTGGAAAAAAGGAATGGTTCGATATATAGCAGGGGCCGTTGAAGATGTATTTATAGCGGGGAGGGGCGTTGAAGATGGGAGATATTCAAACCCCAAAAAAAAGTCCACGCGGGGGTGTTTTAGGGAGGAAGTTTAGATTTTTAAAGGGGCATTTTGGGGGGTTGCTGGATAAATATTTTTCTTCTTTCTTAGTAGGAGGAAAGTTAAAAGGTTTGAGAGGTTATATACGCTGAACTCTTCTTCCTTTTTGACCTTCTCATATAAAGTCATTTTTCTCCCTTTCACTTGGTCAACTCATTTTAGCATATAAACACCGCCATTGAGAATGCATGAACTTTGACCGACATCATGTGTACCGTATTGTGGTTGGAATCTAAAACTAAGAACTAAAGAAGTTTGGTATAGGAAATCTGGTCTTCTCCTGATCAACAATGGGAGATGCAATGGTGCCAGTGGAGCCCAACAAGACAATGACAAGTTGTAATAGCAGATTTGTTAATAAGCTGGTGCTTTGGTCGGTTGAGCAAGGGGAGGCAGAATACTGGAAATAACATGCCCTTTGCATTGTAATTATATTTTCAAATAATTAGAATTACTTATAAATTACAAATTATTGATGCTAGTGATGGTGATATTGTTGTAATTGTTTATTGGCCTTGTCTCTTCCATTCATATTTTACATAAATACATGCAAAACCAAATTTGTAAGATTTGTCAACCAATTTTTCTTTAACTTTCCATAGTCTTTGGTTTTTAAATTTCCAGGCTTTGCCTTCTAGTGAGCGGTTCCCTCGTGCCAAATCTATGATATAGATTTCAAAAAGGATGTGGAAAGCTAGAATTGAATTTCCTATGTCTATCAAGAAGGACAGTAATGCAACAATTGAACGGTTGGTTAGCCAACCTTGCATATTATCAACAATATTATTTTTCCTAACAAAAATTTGAGATAAGAATTTTGAAATAGCTTATTGTATTTTGCATAGCTACTTATATAACACAATTAGTATATTTCTTTTCGGTCAAAAACTAGAGTATTTTCTTAAGTGAATGATTAACAGCCCTATGCTTATCTTGCCAAGGGAATCAATAGGACAGAATTTACCTGCCTTAATATTTCTTCACGCTACTTGGGCTTTGTCTTAGTAGTGTGTAAAATTTGACAAAGAAAGAGAGTTTGAATTTCTTCTATTATTCAAGGAGATGACAGAGAGGCGCCGAGGGTGGACTCTGAATGGCGGTGATGGGATCCATTATCCATACGGTGGGATCTACGTTAACCAGACGCCGACACCGTTTACCTCAGCCGAGCCGGCGTCTCAGGGGAGGGTGGGATAAGCTATCCGTATCGCCGACATCTTGAGTTTTGACTTTGAACAAAGTTGGAGGCATGCATGTGAAAATTAATGTATCACGTTGCTTCCATGTTCAACTTGGGATGAGAATTGGGTGGACGCCAACTGTGATTATGTGACTACAGTCGAAATGGCTTAACATATTCCGTTCTTGTATACGGTCTATTCGTATTATATTAGTTGTCTTCCGCTTAAATTAATACAGTACAATATACTTGATTTTTTTTTTGTTTGATGAGTAATAACTGTTCATGCACAATCGCATCCACAAAAATGCTTGAGGAAGACCTCCGCTTATTAGACACTCAGGTCAGATCGAAATCATGCGCTACAAAACTATATTTTGGGCATGGGAATTGTGATGGCTTAGACCCGATCCACTTGACTAGACCATGCTTGGCCCAACAAGCCAATCGTGGCCAAAGGATTGAAAATAGTTCAGTCGGTTCGATTTTAAATAATTTTTAAAATCAAATCAATATTTGATTAAAAATTTTAAAATCAGATATTTGACTAAACACAATCAATTTTTTCGATTCGATTTTGTATCGGTTCAGTTTGTTCGCGTAGCTTTCTTAAGTATTGGAACGATTTGAATGGTTTTTTGATTTAAGTGGATTGGTCGATTTGGTTTCTATTTTTGTTCCTTTATTATGATCTATAATCAAGTCAAATTTGATCTAAATTAGATTGAAATAACACTAAATCAATATTTTAGATTCTTAATTCATATAAAGTACATAGTCCAACTTTGAACGTACATGTAACATAAGTGTATATATAAATATATGAAACATGTAATATATGTGTATATATAAATATATAAAATGATGGTATTTTAATTTCGATTTGTCGATTTATTTAGGTTTCAACGGATCATATAAATCAATAAACTAATAATCAAACCGAATATCGATTTTCTATTTTATTCAACCGAATCAAACCAGTTAAACCATCAAACTGCCATATTTGATTCGGTTCGGATCGGATTGGATGATTTAGGTGGTTTAATGGAAAGTTTTTACACCCTACTTGGCCCAACAAGCCAGCCGTACATGCTTTGCACTTGACCGGCAATGTCTTACTGCTCTCCCACATCTTAGGAAAGAAACTGAAATCCTAAGGGCATTGGGATCCTAGAACTTTCTCTATAAAACAACCACCCTCTCCCCTCTATGGCCTCCATTAACGAATAGCATGCTACCTCCTCTTTCTTTCTCCCTATTTTAGTTAGTTTCCTTTCATTGTCATCGTTGGAAGTTGGAGTCGAAGAGCTCACTGGAGCCAAAGCAAGCCCCGACCTCTCTTCTCTTTCCTTTGCTCTTCTTCCTAATGCTTCAAACCACCACTGCCAGATTTGATTTTGCCAAAAACCAAATGGAAGAAGAAACCCCTCTTCTATCCTTCTATTTTTGGCTGATTTCTTCTTTTTTTTTAGCCATTGCTACCATCAGTGTTTGTTGTCGAGGCCCTCGGCTTCTAGTTAGAGCTGAAGCCTCAACTATCGATGAATGAGCTAGAACCCAAGAATAACCTGATGGAAGAAGTCTACGGACTATTCCACACTCTTTCAAAACTTACAAATTTTAAAAGGTATTTTATTCACTTGTAAATAAAAACTAGGCAGCCTTATATAAGTAACACAATGCAAAATGGACAAACTTCGTTACCATCCACTTAATTCTACAAAAACAAACTAACAACTTATTACCTTAAAATCAAAAGCCGACAATTTATTACCCTAAAATAAAAATTGACACCTTAACTCCACAAACAAAAACTAACAATTTAACTCCATATGTTTTGATTTGCTTTCAACACGTCCCCTCAAATCAAACATTCTCAATCCAAGCATATCTCTTAATCTTTTGAAGGATTCAACCGGCAATGGCTTGATAAAATATCAACTGCTTACTCCATTGAATGACAATACTTTAATTTCACAGTTTTCTATTTATATGATCCCTTAGAAATGAAATCGAGTATCAATATGCTTGCTCCTCCCATATTGAACTGGATTTTTTGTAAGCTCTATGACCTATTTGTTATCCACATATATCACTGTTGGTTCTTCTTATGCATGAAATAACTCTTTTAACAAATTTCATTGCGAGATTGCTTCACAAACGGTTGATGAAACCGCTACATATTCTGCTTCACATGAAGACAAGGCCATAACTCCTTACTTCTTGGAGGTCCAAGAAAATGCAGTTGACCCGAGATAGAAAACATATCCTGTGGTGCTTTTTCTCTCATCTTGATCACCTCCCAATCACTATTTAAGTAACCAACTAGTTGTGCAATTTCACTATAGGCATAGAAGAGACCAAGGTTAAGAGAGCCATTAATATACCTTAGAATCCTCTTTGTAGTTAGCCAATGAAACTCCTTTGGTGTCTCCATGTAGTGACTTACAAGTCTGACTTCATAAATGATATCGGACCTAGCGATCGTCAAGTACCTCAAACTACCAACAAGACTCTTAAAAAGAGTCGAGTCCACAAAACCTTCATTTCCTTCTTTAGATAGCTTCATTTCTATGGCTACTAGGGTGTTCACTGGGTTGCGGTTACTCATATTGAATTTCTCCAAGATCTCCTTCATGTACTTTTTTGGGATATAAAATTTCATCTTGTTGCTACTTCACTTCGATGCCAAGGAAGTAGGACATCAATCAATTATCCATCATTTAAATTCATTAAATATGGATGTCTTGAATTATGTAAACATCTGAGTACTATTATCATTGTATAGTAAGTCATCAACATAAAGATAAATTATTAGAACTTCGTCTTGATGATTTTGTTTATGTAGACTGTCTGCTTATAGGGACATTTGGTGAAGCTATTTTGATGAAGATATTCATCAATTTATGCATTCCAGGCTCGTAGAGCTTGCTTCAAGCTATATAAGGCTTTCTTCAGACGATCAACTTTGTTCTCTTGCCTTTTTACTAGAAATCTTTCTGGTTGTTGCATATATACCTCTTCCTCTAGTACATCATTGAGGAATGCTGACTTGATATCAAGGTGGTATATCTTTCACCTATGATGAGCTGCAAAAGAAATCAATAATCTTATCGTATCCAGTCGAGTAACTGGGGTAAAGACTTCTTCATAATCAATGCAGTATTTCTGTTTGTAGCCTTTCACTATAAGTCTTGCCTTATATAGATCAATTTTGCCATTTGCTTTGTGCTTAATCTTGTATACCCACTTGACATCAATCACCTTATGATTTTGTGGAAGTGTTGTCAACTCCCAGGTGTTATTCTTTAAATGGCTCGAATCTCCTCCTCCATGGCCGGTCGCCAACATTTGTCTTCATTGGCCTCTATGAAAGTGAGAGGCTCGTGATTTGCATATAACAGAAAAAATTGAGCTCATCGTCATCTTATATCTGCTCATGAATTTTTTTGAGGCTTCTTATTCTGATGGGACCTTGATGCATGGCCAATCTGTTACTACTACCTTCCCAGAAGATGAAAGATCTCTTCCAGGAGAAGATGTAGTTTGTTGAGGGGATGTTTGAGGAGATGTTGGTGAAGCTGGTGGTTGAAACTTCTATGGAGATTCATCAGTCACAGGTTGCTTTATGCCAGTTTCTTCAATACTCTAGTTTCAGGCTTCGCCTTTATTGAAGATGACATCTCTACTAACCACTAATTTTTAGTTAGTGGGTTATAGAGCTTATATGCCTTCGACTCCTCACTGTATCCGATGAAGATTTATTTTTCAACATGATTATCAAGTTTCTTCCTTAATTTTTACATCGGGTACTTGAGCAAATACAATACACCCAAATATTCTTAAGTGTGTCACACTAGGCTTGTAACCACTCTATGCCTCTTGAGGTATTATGTTTTTCACTATCTTCATCGGACACCGATTGAGTAAATAAGTTGAGCATGCTACGGCTTCCATCCCAAACTGCTTCAGCAATCCTTTTTAATTGAGCATGGTTCTTGTCATGTTAACGATGGTCCAGTTCTTTCTCTCTGCGATGCCGTTTTGCTGTGATGTGTAAGCAATAATAAGCTGCCTTTTTATGCCTTGCTCCCTACAATAATCTTGAAATACATTTGAGGTGTACTCACCATCTCGATCAGCTTGGAGAATTAAAAGTTTATACCCACTCTCTGCTTCAACTAGAGCTTTGAAATGCTTGAATGTAGTGAAACCAGCTGATTTATCTTTAAGAAAGTATACCGATAATTTTTACTGAAGTCATCAATGAAGGTAATAAAATATCTATTACCTTCCTAAGAGACAGGCTCGATTGATCCGCAGATATCAGTATAAACAAGTTATAAGAGTGCCTCCGCTCTCCAAGATCTTCTACTAAGAAAGAAAATCATGGTTACTTTCCAAGTATGTAGCATTCACACACATGATTTGGTGGATCAATTACTGGTAGGTCATGTACCATGTTGGTTGAAGGAAGCAGCTTCAGGCCATTAAAATATAGATGGCTGAAATGAAGATGCCACCTCAATGACTCATTCCCAATGAGTCCTTGAAAATACTTCTCAAATTCTGTATTTAGATATAAGGGGAACATATGGTTCTTTGTCATCTTAACACAAGCTATGAGAATGTCATTTGCATTTTCAATCAAAGATGGTTGTACTCCATCTGTACTGTGTATCCCTTTCCGAATAATTGACCGATGCTAATAATATTACTTTTCATGCTAGGTATATAGTAAACATCAGAAATATACTTGGGCTTACCATCCTTTTGATAGATTTTGATCTTTCCTTTGCCATTAACCAGGAGTTTTGAAGAATCTTCCAAACTCACAGTTCCATGAACTCGTTCTGTGAGTTCCATAAAAATTCTTTCTTACTGCACATATGGTTACTAGCATCCGAGTCAAAATACCAAACATCATTTCGAACATTTGAATCATCATGAGCAAAATAAGGGTAGTGTTGTTATCCTCATTATTTGTTGCTTTGGCGAGATTGATTTGCTCTTCGATTTTATACCAGCAATCTGATGCATAGTGCCCAAACTTATGACAACAATAGCACTAAATATTCTTCATATTTCCACATCGAGGTGTGAATCTACCCCGATTATCTCATCCTCGGCCTTTGAAGCAATGGGACTCCACTTGATTTTGAGTGGTTCTTTATTAGAGACAACGTCCCCTATCTCTTCCACGACCACGGACTCTACCATGTGAGCCTCAATTACTTAGAGTCAATTTTGACTCTAGTGCTTGTTCCAAAGTGATGGCGACAATTTTCTTTTGCATACGTTACTCATAAACTTGGAGAGATCCTAAGAGCTCCTCAATTGAGATCTCCTTCAAATTCTTTAACTCCTCAATTGCTGCCACTACGTGCTCGAACTTTGATGAGAGAGAATGGAGTAACTTCACCATGACTCGGATATCTTCAATCTTTTCTCCATTTCTCCTCATTTTATTCATGATTAATATTAATCATGAATAATAGTCAGAAATATTTTTTTCATCCTTCATTTGAGCAGCTTCAAAATCGCTTCTAAGTAATTGGAGATGCATGCGCTTAACCCACTCAACTCCTTTGTAAATTGTAGCAAGGATTTTTCATGCTTTCTTGCTCGTTATTGTTTCAGCAACTCTCTCAAAGGTAGACTCATCCAACCCTTGATAGAGTAGGAAATGAGTCTTACTGTCCTTCTTTCTTGGCTCCTTAAGAGTTCTCTTTTATTCAGTATTGTAGGCTGCCTCTTCCTCCCATGTGGGTTCTATGGTTGGTCATAATTATCTTGCAATAACTTAGGTGCTTGTAAATTGACAAGGATATTGGAGGCCATGAAAAATAGAAAAAGTGAGGAAAAACTAAAAATTTGATACCAATGATGGAAGAAGTCTATGAACTATTCCACACTCTTTTCAAAACTCATAAATTTTGAAATGTATTTTATTCACTTACTTGTAAATAAAACTAGGCAGCCTTATAGGGCAATACAATGCAAAACGGACAAATCTCATTACCATCCACTTAACTGCACAAAAACAAACTGACAACTTATTATCCCAAAATCAAAAACTGACAACTTATTATCCCAAAATAAAAACTGACATATTAACTCTACAAATAAAAACTGACAACTTAACTCCATATATTTTGATTTACCGTAACTTTCAATATAACCAAGCAAAGGCCCCATGTTTGCCTCTATTTGTGGCTGATTTCTCCCAATCAGTCACTGCCGCCAACCGCTTTCCACTCATTGTGCCTCCTGCTGCCAATCCTTCAACCACTGACGAGGCCCTTCTTCTCCTATTTTGCTAAGAAAGAAGAACAAGAAAAGAAAATGGGGGAGGAGAGAGAGAGAGAAGAGAAGATTGTGAGAGACGGAGAGAGAGAGAGGATCTATCCCTCTCCTACTCTTTCTCCGCCTAGTCCTTATACCTCAATTCAAGATTTCAACTGATCCTTTATGGACCCCTTGGTCGGCCCTTGGAAAATAAGGTCCTGAACTAACTTTGTGGCTTCACCATGTATCAATGTCCAGCAACCTCAGCCTTCCTTTCCTATTTTAAGAGAGGCAAAGCATCCCTCTTCCTCTCTCTAGAAGATTTGTCATTTCTGATACAAAGTTCGGTCTCTATTTCCTATAGAACCATGTTGAGCCTAGCAAAGAGGCCTTGAAACCTAGTGTTCAGATAGCTTGTTGAACTGACCACTCCAACTCTTATTATCCTTAAAATCTACTATTAATTAGGAATGGCAATTTTAGGTGACCCATCAGGTAGCTGACCCGATCCAAGACGGATATTGGATGGATATAGGTATGAGATTTTTATTTGTGGAGCATGTATGGGTGTGGACTGATCGGACCCATGTCCGACCCATTGGCATCTGGACAATTGATAATATTTATTGAATAATTTTGATCTTGATCAAATCCATGCTTCATGATTTCTAGATTGAATCATCTAGATCTAACCAATCTAGAGCTGCCGAATACTATCATCCCACTAACTATCTTTTTTTATTGTTTAATATTATTAAAGTTATCAAATAGAAATTAATTTTGCTTTTAATGTTTTAAATAGGTTTAGCTGATTTGCTAGTGAATTTTGAAGGCTCAAAATGGAAGAGATAAGGAGACCTTATAGTTCTTATTAATTTTAAATTACATTGGTTTCTATGCATACGATTTACCATTGTTGGTATCATATTTTCTTGAAACAAAAGACTAGCATATGTATTATAAAATATATTTATTATGAAAAAGATATGAGTATTTTAAAAGCTCTTAGATAGCTATGTATTATCCATGAAATTGGAGAAATCAATACATGAATAATACATAGCTATCTAATTTCATGGTGCACCACGGCTTACCACGTTCTAGCAGTCCACGATGGGCGCGTGGATCGAGCACTCATTTTCAGGATATTTCTCGCGGTCTATAGTAGATCGACACCCACTTATCTGACATTTCATGCGGTCTACAGGAGTTTTGGTGGACCGATGGCATGATCGGATGGCTATTATTTCTTTCGGTGATGATCGAACGGCTGATGGCTTTCTTTGACTCATTTTGGGCTGATTTCGGGATTGTTTTAAGGTATTTTTGGACTGTGCAATGCAGATCCAATGATAGGGAGAAGACTTTGATTTCGGCCTTGATTCGGAGTCCTTTTTTGATGCGGTTCGGATAAGTTTTTTTCAGGTTCTGAGCTCTATTTAAAGGGCACAGGCAGAGGTTTGTAAATAGTGAACAGGGAGATCTGAGAGGTTTGTAAACAGTGAGTTTATTTTGAGTGACGTGAGACTTTTTTTGAGAGAAAAAAGATATTTTCTTTTGTAAAGAAAGTCTATGTGAGCTTCTTATTTTTTTTTCAAATTTATACTTCTTTGTACTAAAGATTATTAATAGAAGAACGTTGAGGAGATCTTGTCCATAGACGTAATCCAACAATCAGACTGAACCACGTAAATCTGGTGTGCTTTCTTTTTTATTTTATTTTTATTGCTTGATTATCTCTCCTATTTTATTTCTATGTTTGTTCTAGTTATCTTTTCTCTACAAAATGATCTTATTTCCACTGTGCTTATGTGCCATGTGGATCGAGGTATGCTCGATTACTCCTCGATCGGTCCTTTCAGTTTGGTATCAGAGCAAGAAGATTCTTTTATAGTTAGTTTGATTTGAAACAATGACGGACAAGGTGGTGACAACAAAATACGAGATATCAAAGTTTGATAGATCAAATTTTATACTTTAGAAAATAAAGATGCAAGCGGTATTGATCAAGGATGGTTGTGAAATTGCTCTGCAAGAAAAGAAACACAAACCACAAGAGATGATGGATGGACAATATAAGGAGAAAGACATATTGGCAATGGCGAACTTCTATTTGACGTTGGATGATTTGGTATTGTTCAATGTCGAGGTTGAGACTATTGCAAAAGGGGTTTGAAAAAAATTGAAGAACCTCTATGAAAGAAAGTCTTTGGTAAATAAAATCTATTTAAGATAGCAATTATATAATCTAAAGATGAAAGATGGGGCATTAGTTCAAGAGTACTTAAGTGTATTCAATTCCGTTGTGAGCAAGCTTACGGCCCTAGATGTCAGAATTGAAGATGAAAAAAAGGCTAGCATTCTACTTTGTTCTATGTCGAAGTCTTGGGATAATCTTATCATGAACTTGAGTCACGTTGAAACCCTCAAGATAGAGTCAGTTGTTGCATCATTGCTTACAGAAGAGATGAGATAAAAATCTAGCCAAGAAAGCTCTTTAGGAGAGGCTATGGTAGCACTAGATAGGCTTTTCGAAAGGGAATGTAGTGATCGAGGAAAGATAAGATCCAAATCCAAAGGCAAAAAGAAGGTGAAATGCTGAAATTATGAAAAATGAGGCATGTAAAGAAAGATTGCTGGGCTAAAGGAGTTGATACAAAATCTGAATCGAAAAATTTTCGAGACAATGTAGTAAAAAGTGAAACTGGTTCAGCTACTTCAGATGATGGAGATGCATGATGGCATTGAAGAGATCTGAGCTTACACATCATTGAATTTTAGATTCGGGGGCATCTTTTCTTATGACTCCTTTTAGGGAGTAGTTTCAACATACAAATCATGGGATGGAGGAGTTATCTATTTGGAAAACAATACAATTTATCCTGTGATTGGAGTAGGAGATGTTCGGATCAAGATGTTTGATGGTATAGTTCGGATGGTTTCTAATGTATGACATATTTTCGCACTTCGCAAAAGTCTATTGTCACTTAAAAAATTTGTAAGAAAGACTTAAAGCTTATCGGAGAGAAAGATCAATTGAAGGTATCCAAAGGATGTTTGATGGAGATAAGAGGAGTACAAATAGGTGGTCTTTATAAATTGATGGACGAGACTAAGATAGGAGAGGCGGCAGTAGCAAGTGCAAAGTGCGATGATTTGGCATCGATGTTTGGGACATATGAGGGAGCGTGGGCTACAATTATTATCAAATAAGGAGCTTCTTTTGGAATGCAAGTCAGCGTCACTGAAATTTTGTGAAGATTGTATCTATGGTAAATAAAGAAGGATCTCTTTCTCTTTATCACAGCAGCGGAGTAAGAAATTTCTTAAGCTAATCCACTCAGATACTTGGGAGTCACCTAATAGATTATTGGATGGATGTTCCTATTTCGTTTCCTTTGTTGATGACTATTCTCAAAAGGCTTGGATATATATTTTAAAGCGAAAATTTGATATTTTGAAACCTTTAAGAAATTTAAGGCTCTGATGAAAAATAAAAAAATTAAAAATTAAATGCCTACGTTCTGATAATGGAGGAGAATATTGCTCCGAAGAATTTGAGGAGTTTTATGGCCAGCATGGAATTCGACGATAATTTACGGTTCCTGAGACACCACAGCAAAATGGTGTGGCAGAGAGGTTTAATAGAATACTAATGGAGAGAGTCCGTAGTATGTTGAGCACTGCAAAATTTGACAAGAAATTTCGGATAGAGGCTGCGAGCACGGCTTGTTATTTGATCAATCGATCACCGACAAAATCACTTGGGTTGGAAATACTAGAAGAACTTTGGAGTGGCAAGCCAGTAAATTATTTCATCTCCATGTCTTTGGACGTGATGCATATATGTAGATTCCAAAAGAGAAGAAGACAAAATTGGACAGAAACTCTCGAAGGTGCATCTTTCTTGGCTATGCTAAAAGAGTAAAGGTATATCGGTTGTGGGATCCTACTATCCACAAGATCATTATTAGTCGAGATGTTGTTTTAATGAAGAATCTTTTCAAGGTACCAAAAAAGCAAGATGATGAAGCCATTACTTTATTGAGTTCTTTGATGCAGGAGATGAGGTGCAAGCAGAGCAAGCACAGGTGAACGACGAGGTAGTTAATGATGGATCGAGCGTAGAGTCTCCGCAATCACCTGAGGATGTTATCTCACTAGAAGAGCCACCAACGAAGTTTGAGCAGTCTAAGAGGGTCATTAGACCTCCCGTCAGGTATGATGACTGTGTCACTTCTTTCATTCCTTCTGCTAACCATATTTGTGTTTATGTTGCTTTGGCAGAGGAGGACAAGCCAACTTCATACAGGGAGGCATGTCAGTCCACCAATATTGGAAAGTGGCATTGTGCTATGGAGGAGGAGATGGAGTCACTTCGAAAAATAAGACTTGGGGAGCTTGTAGTTCTACCGGAGGAGAGGAGTCCGATCGGATGTCGGTGGTCTATAAAGTGAAGAAGAATACAAATAAAAATGTGGAGAGGTTCAAAGCACGTTTGATGGTGAAGGGTTATGCTCCGAAGCCAAGAATTGGTTTTGATGAGATCTTCTTATCGGTGGTTCGTCTTACTACTATTCGAATTGTTTGGTGATCACGGCAGTCATGGATTTGGAGCTCGAGTAGATAGATGTAAAGATCACTTTCTTGCATGGTGACTTAGAGGAGGAGATTTATATAGCGCAACCTAAAGGTTTGTTGAAAAAGACAAAGAGGAGTTGGTTTGTCGACTGAACAAATCATTGTACGGTCTCAAACAGACATCAAAGTGTTGGTATAAGCGATTTAATTCTTTTATTGTGAGTTTGGGATTTGATCGACTGGAGGCAGATCATCGTGCATATTTCTGCAGTTATAATAATGGGAGCTTCTGTATCTTGCTATTATATATCAACGATATGGTAGTTGCAGAGAATAACAGGAGTCGGATATCAGATATGAAAATCAGTTGGTTAGGGAGTTCGAAATGAGGGATTTAAGAGTCGTGAACTAAATACTCGAGATAAAAGTGCTACGAGAGAGGAAGGATAGGAAGGTTTGGCTTTCACAAAAGGGACATGTGGAGAAAGTTCTGTGGTGCTTCAATATGCAGAATGCAAAATCGGTATCTACTCTGTTTCTTATTCAGTTGAAACTGTCAGTAGAACAATCACCCAGCACGGAAGCAAAAAAGGCTGACATGGCTTGGGTACCATATTCATCAGTAGTAGGGAGCCTTATGTTTGCCATGGTATGCACAAGATCAGACATTGCACAAGCAGTGGGAGTTGTGGGTTGGTATATGACGAATCCAGATAGCGACCATTGGACAGCAGTAAAGTAGATCCTCCAATATCTGAAGGAGATTACTGATCATTCATTCTATTACGGTTCAGCAGATTTGGAGTATATTGGGTATGTTGATTCTGATTTTGTAGAAAATAGAGATAAGAGGAAATCTACTATAGGCTATGTGTTCTCCATGGACGGCGGTGCTATAAGTTGGATGTCTAAGCTTCAGTCAATAGTGGCATTATCAATGATAGAGGCGGAGTATATTGCAGTGGCACACGCATATAAAGAAGCTGTTTGGCTCAAGAGGCTTCTTAGAGATTTTAAGATGAAGCAGGATGTGATGAGGTGAATTGTGATAGTCAAAGTGTATTGTACTTGATAAAAAATCTGACGTTTCACTTTCAGATGAAGCATATTAATATTTGCTATTACTTTGTGAGAGATGTGGTTGATGATGGTCTAGTCTCATTACTGAAAATTTATACTAATGCAAATCCAGCAGATGTGTTGACAAAGCCAGTGACTCGGGAAAAGTTCAATTGGAGCAAAGTTTCTCTCAATCTTGGAGCTATATGAGGAGTGGGAGGTTGGCAAGGCCTCCAGAGACGATGCTCTTTTGAGTTTGGCACATGTCTTCAAGTGGGAGAATTGATAGGATGAAGCCCATGTGAAAGAAGCCCAGACCCAGACCTAGTAGCCAGGCTAGGCCCAGCCTAGACTCACGCATGATCCCAGGTCCACGTATGTGGGCGTACGTGGACCAGCCCAACAGACTCGCGGGTGCAGTGTATCGTGGCTTACTGCGTTCTCGTGGTCCATGGTGGGCGCATGGACCGAGCACCCATTTTCAGGGCATTTCTCGCGATCCACACACTACAAGAAAACAGCCTTTTTACGATGAAATTATTTGTGACGAAAATATTTTCATCGTCAATAATACTATTTATGATGAAAAAAATATTTATCATAAATAATTTATTATTTAAGATGAAAATAATTTTCGTCGTAAATAGTCGTGTATTAACGACGAAAAATTTTTTTATCTTAAATACTTATTATTTACGATGAATATATTCATCATAAATAATATACTATTTATTTAATTTAATTTTAAATATTAGTGATAAAAATATTTTC
>KE504711.1:1354673-1372022 GCA_000441515.1 Elaeis oleifera | reverse complement strand
GGGGGGGGNGGGGGCGGGGGGGATGAGGGGGAAAGCGAGTGCCTTGGGAAGTGCCAAACCCCATGAAAGAGATATCTTCCTGTGGAGAATCGAGCTTCGCATAAAGCTTTGTGCAGTACAACATATCTAAGCAAAGACAAGCTAACCATGCTCGAGTTTGGCTCCCCAATATTGTAACTAAGCTGGATTTGCTTCAGCTCAACAAAGTCCAAACTTAGCTTCAGTTTGGCACCATCAGTTGCACGTCACTTTAAACATCAAGTTGCACACCACTAGCTTAATTAGCAAGAGACTAAGACATCCATTGGCTCTTATAAATACCTTGAGATATCCTCATAATTCTCAAGAGGAAGTAATCAGAGAGATCCAACCAGTATTATAATTAGGTTGGTCTAAACACTTGGAGGTGTACCTTCCAATAATGAAACTCGCAACCTTACCTTTGCTGGAGAATGGATCTGTTTATTAGTGCAATGCGTAATTCATCACGAGTAATTTTGAAAATTTATTCTAATTTTTAAATATTAACTACTTCAATCTATTATACGTATTATATACAAATTCATATTCTAATTCTAAGTAATCCAATCAAGCATAGGTTGGGAATTTCAAGCTTAGTTATTTATGATTGAATTGTTAAAGGTAATGCTATATGTTAACAACAACACTAACTACCTGCTAAGTTGCTCGTCGCACTTCTTTAGGAGGGGATCGTTGAAATTCTTCATGAGATCATGATTCCCAGGATGCCACATGAAAAAGTTCATAACTTGATCCACAACACCTTCTACCATTAAGGTTGCGCCCACGCGCTAATCTATCAAACCTATTGCTTGATTTGGTTTTGAAGTGCTCATTCTACTCATTTTCCGACGTGGAAACTATGCTCAAATTACCCAGGAAAAGGAGTAAATAAGAAACTGGTTTCGTTACACAACCCGTGGGTACACCGTACGAATATTATGGTGCTGCACCCCGAAAAAGGCTCAGGGTTTCAGCTGGAGGACAGCCGTTCACGTGGGTTGTTCCCTGCTACCTATGATCCCAGCAGCCCGGACGATGCTGGCCGTCCAATTAACGCTTCTTCTTTTGTGGGACACTCAGAGAAGGACTCTGGACCACACGATTGGTGGCCGTCAAGTGGATCGTGGGGTCAGCATTAGGTCACAGTGGTCCAGAGGGGAGATGATGTCACGTGCCTCCACCCGTTTGTACGAGCAAAGACGTGGTCACGTGGCACGTTGCTAATGGTGGAAGCTAGGACGTACAACAGAAGATGTCGAGAGGTCACGTGCAGCGTGACGGGCTTCGGAGATGCGCCAATCTGCAGCGTGCTGTGCTCACAGAGACGTGCGGCAGCCTTCATAAAAGAAACAAACGATCGTATCAAGATGAGTCCTCCTTTTTCTTTTTTTTTCGTTTTACAATTCAAATGTATAGAGTAGTTTGGATTTCAAGCAACCTATGATATAAAAATCTTGTAACGATACATAATCATATGTTTGCAACTATACTACCATTCTCTGATATGACACTGTAAAAACTAGTGGAGACGAGTTATAGGAAGGTCCACATGATCAATTTTATGGTGCTTTTGTTCCAGACTTTTTTCACTATCAAATTGTACGGGATTATTAGATATAAATGATTTAATGATATTTAAAATAACACTCGATTTATTTTTGCCCCTGAGGTATAAGCGCACTCAAAAGTTGAGCAGGAGCGTTTGATTCCATACCTTTCAAAATCATAGTTATTTTGTAAGTTTACTAGAAATAAGATCGTTGTCATAACTAGATCCAAGTGGTCCACTCCAAAAACAAACGGAAGTTAGAAAACCAATAAGCCGTATCATTTGACTGTCCCATATGGGAAGGATTCATTCTGTTTGTTCTTTGTCCTTTCTTGTTGCCAAGACTGAAAGCCTTGGTGAAAACTGAAAACTTTTTCAGCCCGCTCCCTTCATGATGGGTGAGAGAAGCAGGCGTACACTGAAAGGCAGGACCGAAAGAAACGTTGGGTGGACGCGGCCCAAACAATAGTTGGTCTCTCCTTTCAATAGCTCAAATATAAATATTTTTTCACCTTTGAACCTATTTGGATGCCTCGATCTAAAATTTTGTAAAATTCATGGATTGAATCAAGATAATCAGATAAATTAGACTGATTCATATCTATTTTATGAATACCTAAAAAACTATTACAGTTGGCCAATCGGAGCCCACAAAGAAAAAAAAAAAGAATAATTGAGATTTTTTTTCTTATAGAATTCAAGCCGGCCTACTTTAATAATTATTTAAATTTTTATAAATATGAGTTTCATCTAATTTAATTTAATTAATTGTCTTGTTCTAATCCATAAATTTTATGTTGGGATTTTCCCATATCTTATACAGAGGATTAGAACATATGATCATAATTCAAGAACAGATCTGCATATGTAAAAGATTAATAATTTTATAAAATTTTGAGTACAGAATAATTTTGAGATTTAGGGTTCGTGCCTGTGTTCGCCATAGATTTTCAATAATCAATCAGTCACGAATACTCAGATAAATACTAAAAGCTAAGTCCTTCTTAACTTTTTCTCAACAAATAGCTATTCGATGGGACAAACTTGAGAACTAATCTCATCATATTTATAAGAAATAGGGAGGAGATCTAACCATTTAAAACTAATCCTAATAGATCCTCTCATCATGAGCTTAAGTTGGATTCAAACCTACTATTTACACTATGCCACGCCAACCACACCACCCAACATAAGGCCTATATAGCCCAAAATATAAGGATTACTAACAATATTGGGCTTACATGCATGTCTATTAATCCGGATAATATAATCAACCATTTTTAATAAATAAATAATACTTAATTTATAGTAGTCCATAATTAGAAAAATTCTCATATTCTCCCATTAGGACAACATTAATTATGATTTTAAAATTTCAAAATTATTTTATTGTGAAAATGACTCTCGGGCTGAACATTAGAAATATGGTACGTGGCTACAGTTTTAGAAAATATATGATCCATAAATAGTATATATGATCCATAGACAGTATCTTGGAATTGACTCGATCCAATAGTATGGATCATGCTAAATCATAGAAGTCATGGCATCCTTTATTTAACACAAGACCTATCTATGGCTACGAATATCACTAATACTATTGGCATGAGTCTTGGTGTGGTAGTGTAGCAAGAAATAGCATCCAAAAATGATCCAAATATATATTATTTTCATTGTCGGTCCTCTAATTTCTCTTTAATATGCTTGTATATAAAATAAGTAAGAGAAATTTTAATGGCTTCAACAATAAGCCATTCTGTCTTACATACTCAATATGGCATTAATGATGAGACCGCACAATATATCTGAGATCTGACACCTGATCTTAGATTTTATATAATAGATACATAAACATGAAATATCTCCAAGTGTACTAAAATAAATATATACATATAACCAAAAGAATTAATACAAATGTATCATCAATTTATCATATTAACAATATACATTAATATTCATCATAGGTATATGAGATAAAAAGATCCATAATAATAAACATCAATAAAATATAAATACAAAATCACTCCTACTAATCAAGTACATCAAAAGAACTCAATATACCTATATTTTCAACAAGCTTTATAAAGCATATGGACCTCAAAGCCTTAGTCTGAGGATCAGCCAACTTGGACTTTGTATCTATGTGCTCAATAGTTATGTTCCCTTTCTTCACAAGATTTCTTACTGTCAGATCTTCAGCTCCAAATATTTAGATCCATTGAAAATTTATTATTTTTATAAAGAACACAACAACTCTATTATCATAATAGATTATTAGTGGTCTAGTAGTAAAATGAACAACTCGAAGCCCTACAATAAGGTTTCTCAGCCAAATAGCTTGAGTAGCAACTCCATAGCAGGCAATAAATTTAGCTTGCACAGTGAAAAGAGTTAGGATTTATTTAATATCTCTATAGGATATTATACTCCCAGCTAATTATAAAAATATATCCTGAAATTGATTTAAAATCATCAGAGTACCCAGTAAGATCTGAATCTAAATAGCTTACCAAATTTAGGTTATCAACTCTTCTACACACAAGTATATAGTCATTGATTTTTTGCAAGTATCTTATCACTCTTTTTGCAGCAATCCAATTTGGAAGTCTGGATTTGACAGATATCTACCAAGAACTCCTACTACAAAGGTAATATTAGGTCTGGTACAAATCTGAGTATACATCAAAGACTCTATAGCACTGGCATAAGGCACATTCTTCATATGATTTTTCTCAAGCTCATTCTTAGGGATTGATCTTTACTAAACTTATTATCCTTGGCAATAAGCATATTACATAGTTTGTAATTCTGTAAATTAAATCTTTCAAGAACCCTGTTAATATATGCCTTCTGTGACAAACCCAACAGATGATGTGATCTATCCCTATGAATTAAATACCTAGGATAAAAATTGCCTCCCCAAGATCTTTCATATCAAAAGTCCTAGATAGTATTTATTTAGTCTTACTGAGCAAACCAAAATCACTACTGGCAAGCAAGATGTCATCAACATATAAAACAAGAAAGACAAACTTGCTCCCACTGATTTTAAGATAGATACACTGATCAACTTTATTTTCTCAAAGCCAATAGAGATTACCATCTCATCAAATTTCAAGTATCATTGTCGAGATACTTGTTTCAAGCCATAAATAAACTTCTTCAATGGGCAGACTAAATACTCTCTCCCACTTCTCTAAAAATCCTCAGACTGTTTCATATACACTTCTTTACTGAGATTACTATTTAGGAAGATAATTTTAACATCCATCTGATAAAGCTCTAAGTCATAATGAGTCACTAAAAATATAATGATTATGAAGGAATCCTTTAAGGATACTAGAAAGAAAGTTTCAATGTGGTCAATTTCTTCTCTCTGAGTAAAATCTTTAGCAACCAACCTAGCCTTGAAACGCTCAATTCTTCTCTTAAAATCTTTCTTAATCTTGTACACCCACTTATATCCAATAGGTTTACAATTCTCAGTAGGCTTAATAAGCTTCCACACTTCATTGTTAACCATATACTGCATTTCTTCCTTCATAGCATATATCCATAAATCAGACTAGGGACAGCTCACAGTATTATGATATGTTACTGGATCAACCACATGCCCAATATTATAATCACTTTCCTCAAGGTGGATAAAAAAATCATCAAAAATGGCAGGCTTTCTCTATCTGATAGATCTCCTTAATTGCACCTTCTCAACAGACTGACTTGATTGAAAATTCTCAACAGGAGCAGCAGGATTAGGGCCTGAACATCCACTCTATCAATAGGTGCAGAAACTATATTCTCATATGATATAGCTATAGAAATGAAGACAGTCTTAATCTGACTATTATCAACATCAACAGTCCAAAAATTTAACATCAGTCATATCAACTTCTAGAAATTTAGCAGTCAGTGACTCTACAATTCTATTATCTCTCCCAAGACTATAGAATATGTATCCTTTAGTATGTTCTGGATATCCAATAAAATAATAATGACTAGTTCTGGGGTCAATCTTTTCTCTATCGAATTATATATTTTACTTTTACAAGACAACCCCAAGTATGAAAAGGGTTTAAGCTAGATTTTCTACTGGTCCCAAGTTCGAAAGATATTTTAGGTAAAGATTTACTAAAAACTCTATTAAAGATATACAAGACAATTTTAAGAGCCTCAACCCACAAATATTCTGACAAGTTAGACCTACTCATCATCTCGACAACACCATTTTGCTCAGAGTTTCCAGACATGATATATTATGCAACAATCTCACAATCCTATAAGTATTTGGCAAACGGACTCATATGCTATCTTGTCGCATCATGTTTGTCATAATACTCACCCCTACGACTAGATCTCACGATCTTGATGACTTTTTCAATTATTTTTCAACTTCTATTTTGAAGATTTTAAATTTTTTAAGAGCATCTATTTTTTAATTAAATAAAGATAATTATATAAAAAAATCATCAATAATGTGATAAATATTTATTACTATAGATTGTAGAAGAATATGATCCATTAATGTCCGTATGAATTATTTCCAAAAGATCTGAAATATGAATTGCCTCTTTCTTTTAATCTTAGTCAATTTATCCCTAATACAATCAATGCAAGTCTCCATATCTCCAAAATCCAAGATGGGTAGGATGTCATCATTAATCAATCTATCAATTCTTTCCTTAGATATGTGCCCTAAGCACTTGTACTACAACATAAAGGTTCTATCTTTAATTCTAGAATGCTTTGCAACTATGTTCTCAATATTTAAAGAAGCATATGGATCATCATAAGCTAAACATAATTTATATAATCCATCATTCAAAATACCATAACTAACAATCTGAGAATTAAATATCAAATTAACTTTTTATCATGAAAATCAAACCAAATCCAAACCTATCTAAAGAGGAAATAGAAATCAAATTTCTTCTAAAAGAAGGTACATAAAAGATATTCTCTAAGAAAATTTCAAAATTAGATTCTAAAGACAACTTGATAACTCCTATATATTCTACTTCAACTTCAAGATCATTTCTACTTTTAACTTGGCCTCCTTAGACTTAGTTTCTACTTGCCTATGAACCCCCATAAAAAAATGACAGTATGAGTTATGGCACCACTGTCAATCCATCAGAAATCAATAGGGACATTGACTACATTTGACTCATAACAAACTAGAGTTAGGGGTTACCTTTATATTTTTTTTCATTTCTATTCAAGACTTGAACTTATGGCACTGACTCCTTATATGGACTTTCTTCTTATAATGAAAATATTTATATTTTTTTCAATGACATCTTTGGGGCCTCTTATAGAACGATTGTGACCAAAGTTGTTACCACATCCTTTAGCACCCTAAGACTATCTAGGAGCAGTAGGTTTACATCTTTCTTATTCATAGAACCCTCGTCAAAATGAGATTTAGATTGGAAAGAAAGAAGGGCACTCTCACTCTTTTTTTTCTTAAGTTTTCTTCCTCAGTGATACATTTGGTGATCAAGTCATTAACACTCTAAGTTTTATTCAAAGTATTATAGATAATTTTGATCTGGAAGAATTCAATAGGTAAGAAATTTAAAGCATAAGGTGCAAGAAAAGAATCAAGTAGTTCAATTTTGAGACCCTTAAATTTGGTTTGGAGATGAACCATTTTCAAAATATATTTTTTGACACCCCAACATTGTCAAATCTCATGGTTGTCAATTTCTTCATTAGGCATCCAGACTCCACATTCCCAGACATAAGGTATCTCTATGCTATGGCATCAAATAGCTTTTTAGCATTATTGGTCTCTGACAGGCTACTCAGAAGATGCTCAGAAATAGATCTCTTAATAGCAATCAAGCTAAGCCTATTAGACTTTTCTCATTTTGTAAAATAATATTTATTTAGGTGTACTTTGATCATTGAAATCATCAAGTTTATTCTCACTCAATGCTAGGTCAATGTTAGCAATCCCTAGAGCAAATTTCATATCCTGCTTCTACCTCTGATAATTTGATCCAATTAAGACCTCAATGACAACATTGTTATTATTAATATCGAATAAGACTGTACAATCAAATAGTAAGAATATAAAACATAGTCAATGGATGTATACATAAACAACATAAGCTATAAACAAGAGACCACAATATCACATATTCCCTTTTGGACAGAATGTGCAATATGCATAAGTACTGTTCACATGAAGCTATAAGCAAAAATATCTTAACATTTAGAAGCCTATCCCCATTAGACAAACAAACCCCAAAAGCTAGAGCACCTTCGCAATATAATGCTCTATACAATTTCTAGTTAAAACACACAATAGCTCTCTTTGGACAGGCGATTATATACCATAACTAGAAAATATCTCTCTCATGATGAAAAACCTCATAAATTGATATAAATAAATCACTTTGGTGATAAATATTTCTGACAACCAACAAAATTATCTATACAGAGAAATAAATATCCAAATAAATATAAGTCGGCATACTCTAACTGCATGTATGCCCATAAATGATCAAGTCGATCCAGAATAGGCTACTTAACAGCATACACCCCACTGATCATATTACAGTATAATATCACATTCCAAAGCCACAATAATAGATTTGTATAGCTCAAATAAATAATTTAGATTTTAACCTATTTAACCTTCTAAAAAATTTAAAGTATATAAAATATATATATACAACTAGAGAAAATACATGCTAGCAGAAGGTCTATCACATGACAAACTAATTTTCAAACTATCATGTCTCAAAAATATTTAGAAATGACATATTATGTCACATAATTATAGAAATATCAAAAAATTAATTTTCTGAGGATTATCATTAGAAAGAACCTTTTTAGAGAGTAATCTGAAGTTTTTAAAGGACTATTATGAAATAATAAACTTTAACATGGGCTAAACTGTAACATAAAATTTTATACAATAAATTACATCATAGGGACTAAAATGTAATTTTGTTAGATTGAAATCAAATTCTATATTTAGTAGGAACTACAATACAAAAATGTCATAAAATTTAAATTAGCAAATCGGATTCGGATTTGGGTTGAAACCCAAAATCTGAAATTCGTTAAGGGGTTTTCTCCCTTATAATTGAGCGGCGAAAAGAGGGCCAAACCGGCACCTCTTTGCCTCAAAATCGATCGACGGCCATTCAAAATTGACCAATCGACAGGCCGCAGCCATCTCCCAATCGCCAATCACTGCCAATCGTTGCTGATTAAGTGAAAACTGTCAGTCAACGGAGATCCGACGATCCCAATCCCGCTCTATTTTTTTGTTGAACCCCTTAAATAGACATCCAACATCGTTGCTTGTCGAAATCACGACATCGCTTACCGGACGGCCCTTCGATGGCAGCAAGGGAGGAGAAGGAAGGCACAACGGTGGGAACCGCCGACCCTTGCTTTGCTCTTCTTTTTTTGTGTTTGTTTGGTTCCGATCTATGATGGGAGGAGAAGAGGGGCTTACTCACGCACCACCGCTCGTCGGAGTCACCACCGCTTGTCTGGATGATAGCCAGCAGTCACCGCATTGCTCTACAAATGCTGTGATCAAGTGCCAGTTAAGTTGTATGAATCTAATGCAGCTTAATCCATAGAATCCAGCCTGGCATAGATATGGCATAATGTGTCTGTCTAGTCGCATCAACCTGCACAACACTAGCTCCCTCCGATGATAGGCGAGAAACCGTGACTCCTTGCAATAATAAGTAAAAATACCAATACGAAATTAATTGAATATAATAAATTTTTAAAGAAGATGTTAATGATATAAATATGTACCTCACCATCCCATACTATCGATGACCGATGATCAGCCTGGTCATGTAATATTGAATCATCTGCTGGCTCTGCATCCATGTATATGATATGCTGCAAGCATTGAATGATGGTTAGTAAAATATTTATAAATAAATTCATTTTAATAACTTCGATTGGTTGCATTGCAATGTAGTGCTTATCGAACAAGAAAACTTTTAGTACAACTCTACTTAATACAACATATGTATGTTTGCCATTAAAGTATCTATCTTAAAGAATAGTTTTAGTATACTTCTGCTTGATACAATATTACAATTCCACCGTTTCATAGAAGATATCATTCTCTAGTTCTCGTTCTTGAACATGTCCATCTGTCATGGCTTGCTTCTCCACAGACTCGACACGTAGGCCAATTGCCGGATTCCCTCCAATCCATTTTATTTCGTAGTCTCAAGGAGTATGGTCTACCCTTCTGTCATAACTGTTCTTGCACAGGTATGATGATACACTCACTATGATTTTGTGACCAATATTCTTGATGTGGTATGGGATGAAATTTATGAGCGTAACTGTGATAGTAATCATTTAGGATGTAGTATCGATTAATACATCACCAAAAATCAATTGCAGCATGAGCACAGGCAGCCATGACATGTGAATAAGGTAAATGACAGCACTGTCATTTCTGACATGTACATGTACACTCCGAAAGTCTTACTATCTGCATCATATATCGTACAAATATTAACTTAGTTGTTAGATATAACTAAATTAGAATTTAATAAATATAAGCAATGCTGGTCACCTGCGTGTTGTTGCCTTTATTCGTATAAGGCCCACACAATGCCGTCTGCACTTAGAACATGCTGCTAGCCCTATCAAAGTTTGTAATACTGTATGTGTAGCTTTAGATTGGTTGGCGATTATACGATTTGTAACAAATGGAGTAAATCTTTCACCTCTTTCTAATGCATCAACTGTCTGAGTACAGCAACCATCAAAATATGATCAAGATGGAAGAATATCAATTGCACCAATACAGTTATTGAAAGAAAGCGAGCATTTTTAAGCACTATTAAAATACTCCGACAAATTAGTAGTCATTGTTCCATATCGTCGACCACCATCATGTGCTTGAGTCCATTTCTTTAAAAAAATTAGTTCACCACTGAACCGCATTCAATTTAAGTTTTCAATCTTTTTCATATATTTCTTAAATTTTTTGATCTATGTCTGTATACTAGCCTTCTTCACCATATCCCTTAGTTTTGAATCCCAAAATCATGAATCAAAATTACTTACTAGATGATGCAAGCAATATACATGGAATGCATGTGGTGGTTGCCAATCAAGAAATTGATTATGTACTGCAAATAAATTACCAATATGCCGATCTAAGATCAAATATATATTCTGACGTGTAGTAATAAAAGTTCTCATGCAAGCTAAGAACCAACCCTAGATATTCGTAGACTCCTCATCTACTATGGCAAATGCTAGTGAAAAAATTGATTATTCCCATCTATAGTGATTGCAATAATCATCTTCTCTCGATACTTTTCATATAAGAATATAGCATCGATACTAATCATTGGTCGATAACATTTGAACCCTTCAATGGAAGGTGTAAATGCCCAAAAAATATGATCAAATAAAGCACATGCTGGGTGATCTATAGGAGTACTGATGAATTTAATCTAAGAGTCAAGATTGAATTTCTCTACAGCATGCAACCATTTTGGCAATAATTTATATGACCTATCCCAATCACCAAATACCATGGCCATGGCTTTTTGCTTGGCCTTCCATAACTTTCTATAATCGGACATATAGTTGAATCTATTTTTTTGATACTACACCAATATCAGTAATAAAAATTATAGGTACTTCTTTTAGCAAATCCCATATTTTGTTGGTGATAAAATTAGAATCTAGCCCACAATGATCTTAAGAAAGCATAGCAGATAAACATGTATACGGATTAGCATATCATGTGATTTCAAAATTATCATGCTGCTTAATTGCTCGAAGCATCCATTGACATCCCGACTCTTTGTTTTATACATTTAACAATCCACAGTTTTGGCTCTGACTCAATAACTTTGAATTCACGATACATATCAATTGAATATTATTTTACCACAGTTTGCAGTTCTACCTTCTTTGCAAAATGAAACCCTTTACGTAACTCTTCACCTCTTTTCCATATATTGCACTGTGTTTGTAATGCAGAATATATTGATATATTAGCAGTTGTCCAATCAAAATGACTAAATATTTGAGAAGAAGCTTCAAATACAGAAAAATTTCTACATCACGTGAGCTTTCAATATCTTGTGGGCTTCCTACATCATATGATGTGCCCGCTTGCTGAGCATCCTCTTCCATATCATCTTCGCTTAGCTCATCATCTTTCTGAAAAGCCTATTATCTGCATGAACCATATCATGGCAATTGTATACAGTGATGTTTGTCAGATGATATCTACATCACATCACCATCTATTATACCAAACTGCTCCTCCGTATGTCTCGAACCCATGTTCGATGTGACATTATCTATAGTGTACAGACTAGAGTAAACAATATATTCCACAACTTGTGTTGTCATTTCTAAATCCTGATCACTTACTTCAAAATTATCTCGATCATGAATATCTTCGACGTCTTCTAAAGGTTGCATATTTAGCTACAACTCTGCACCGAATAAATATGGATGGAAACTTACTATTGAAAAGATTATCTCCATATCATCGTTGTCGGTAATCGGAATAGCTTCATGCTTAATTACTGATAGTTGCATAACTTGTGGATATCTATGCATTATTATTATCTTATTTCAACTTCTATCGACATGAAAGACTTCATAAACTTATCCTCCAACTCTCATATTTCATTTTATATTTAATTCTAATGACCTTTTGGGTCACCCATTATACTCAATGCCATACAATCTATTAACCATCGAACCATTAATATAACATAAGGCTATAACAATTTGTACCATATTTCACTACATACACAATAAAAGAGTAAATTTAGCTCATTATCAAAAAAATGTATATAAATTACAAATAAACTTGCATATGCCCATTCTAGAAGGTTTACATGCATATATACATTCACACTTGTATATACAGATACGTACATACATATACGTACTTACATAAATAGACTTGCATGTATATGTACATACATGCAAACATACATGTATGCATACATGCATACATATATCCATTATTAATCAGCTAAAACTAAAAAATTACTTACTTCAATATGCTAAAATAAAACCTAATTTCTAATAAAATGTGATATATCCAATGTTAATTTAAACAACTTACTAATATATTTTAATTATGAGCATTGCATGGATTATTGTAGTATTGACTATCAAAAAAAAGTTTTGATTAAAAATGACATAAATAGAGCATTCAACTTAATTAAGCCTTAATCCCCAAACTAGTTGGGCCGGCTAAAATGACATTATCGAAGAGCTAAGATGAAAATGTTACACTGGATTTTTTTTTTGTATGAACACCTACATGAATATTAATCCAACTACATATAGTTGAGTTTCAGCTACACTACAATTTAAATTAATAAATAATATGCAATTTCAAAAGAAATCATTCTCATACATTAAATATTAAATAATATGCAATTTCAAAAAAAATCATTCTCATACATTAAGTATTAAAGTATAATTAAAAAATTTTATTAACTCACCTACAGTTAATATACCGGAAGAGAGACAGGGGCCGATCGGAGGTGGGGAGCCACTGCTCAACAGGGGAAGGGGTGGGCAGTGGGAGGAAGTGGCCACGGCAAGAGGGAGGGGAATGGGGCTGATCATGGGAGGGGAAGGAGGTCGGTCGGGAGGGTGGAGGCCGGTCGTGCGATGGGAGGAGGCCGGTCGAGGAGGCGGATGCCAATCGTGGACGGAAGAAGACCGATTGGGAGGTGGATGCCGATCGTGAGGAGGGGGAACCCAAGACTATCGAGTGGAGAGGAGACTGATCACAGGTGGAGAGACCATGGGTGGGGAGGAGATCGTTTGCGGGGACCACGGGGTGGGAGGAGACCGTTTGCAGGGGACCACGAGGAGGTGGGTAGGACCAACTTGAAATTGCATGTTGAAGATGCGGTTTCAAGCTGAAACCGCATCTTTAACATGCAGTTTCAAGTTGAAACCACATCTTCAATATGCAGTTTTTATTTTAAATTTGAATTTTTTCAAAGGTAGTAGGCCATGTAGAGGAGGAATTGCATGTTGAACATGAGGTTTCAAGTCCGAGACCGCATGTCCAACATGCACTTTCTCTATGTGGCTGTTCAGTCAGCCAAAGTGCCATAATTTGAGAAATATGTTGGGATTAGGGATATTTTGAAATTAATTTAAAAAAATAATAAAAAAAATCTCAATGTTCCATGATTTTGACCACTTCCGTTGGTAGCATCATAATCTTCGCTGCCCCGTGTGCTTATTTCTATGTACTTTTATGGCAAGATATTTTGTTTCAGTTATTATTAAAGTTATGCCTTTAAACATTTTTTAACATTTTTTATGGTGAACAAATTTTTTATCAAATTTTGTACTAGTTGCTTCAATCTTTATTTGATATAAAATGCTAATCAAAGGGTAAATATTTTCTTCAATTTTATTTAGAATCTTATTTTTATAATATTAATTTAAAGATATTAGCAAATTAGAACAAATATATTTTTCTATAAAGTAATGCATGCATGAAAAATCAACTAATTCTAAGTTCCAAAAATCAGGTATGGAGAAGAGATAAGCAATCCCTCCTTTCTATGCTTGATTAAAAAAAACAACTAGATTGAAATTAAAAGAAGGAAAGTGAAGAAGCTACTAATCTTCCAATCTTTTTGATTTAACTTCATTATTTTTCTTTATTTATTTCATCTATACTCTTTTTTAACCAAGATTAGTAGAGGTAGCAATCGGGTCGGATCAGATACGGATCGACTCAAAAAACTTCAAACCTGGATCCAATCTATATATTTAAACAGGTCAGATTTTAAATCCAAATCTGACCTATTTAATAAATGAATTATCCGATCCGACCTGTTTACTATCCATTTATAATAATCCATTAAAAAAAAATCAATCGAACCAACCAAATCCGTTTAAAGAAAATAAAAATCTGAGAGGGCTCTACCCTACCAGATCTCTGCCAGACTGCCCTCCTCTCACTCTATCCAACTGCTGCACTGTCGACCGCCTCCATCTCTATCCGATCGTCGTGCTGTCGACCGTCTTCAGCTCCGTCCGATCTGAAAGCCCTCACCTCCAGCTCTGCCTGCGGCCTAGCCCTTAACATGCCCCCAACCCTAGATCCCTCTCCCCTCCTCCATCGGCTCCACCTTCTCGATCGTCTCCATCACTCCCTCACCCTCCTCGACTGGTCTTTCCTCCATCGCCACCTCCCCCTTCGATTCCCCACCTCCTTCACCTCTCCTTCCTTCGCTGCAATCGCTAGTGTCCTCATGCTGGCCTAGTGTCTGTACGACCGTGCCCCAATGAAGCCCCCATCAGCGAATCCTTGGAAGGGACAAGAAAACTCCAGTAGCCGTGGTCTTGGCCTCCATGGTCTTTGTCTCCGGTAAGCCTCCGATGGCATGAAGAAGAAGGAAAGGGGAGGGCCGAGAGGAAGAGGAAAAAAAGCGTGGGGCTGCAGGGTGGGAATAAGAAATTAAAGATAGCGTGGTATGTTATTGATGGGATGTCAGTATTTCATGCGGATGCGGTCCAATTTCCTACACGCGGGCGGACGAATTCGAAAAAAGGAGCGCGTTCCACACTGTAGAGACTTTAAACAGATTATGTTACATGGGTTAAACAGGTTATGTTACAATCCGATCCCATCCCATCCGATCCAATCCATTTATTAAATGAGTTAAACGGGTTAGCTGTCTGAAACCTGAACCCGACCTCATTATTAAATAGGTTAAACAGGTCAATCCATTTACAATCTGAATCTGTTTAATACAAATCCAAATCTATTTAAGACGGATCGAATGCGGATCAGATTGACGAGTCGGACCGATTTTTGCCATTCTTAAAGATCAGTCATGTGCTTTAGGTCAATAAATAATAACTTCAGTCTACCAAGGATTTCATATAAGGATGATTTATTTGTATATGTAGTTTTACTAGAAAAAAAATCTATAGTAATAGAAGGAAATATATGAAGAGCCAAAAGTTTGCATTGTTAAAAACATATTTAGAGTTTTTCTTTTTTTTTCTTTTTGACCAAACCTAGAGTTTGCATTGGTGGGGTGTACCTCTGCGCAAACTTCATGAAAAAAAATGAAGTAGAAAAATTGGAAATAAAAGGAAAATCAAGAAAACAAGAAGGAAAAAAAAGAAAAGAGAGAGAGAGAGATAAAATTAAAATTAAAAAAACTGTAGGAGAATCTCACAGTCCAAGTTGCGAGGCCCAGCACAGAACAACCCTTCTCATAACAAATGAAGGCCAGTCATCATATATAGCAGTCCTAAATCTTAGTCACTAAACCGACCCAATGGACCGCTTAAAGGAGCCCAATACATGTCAAACGACCCGACGGCTCATTAGGATTCAAATTTCAAAAACTAGTAAACCAGATACAAAACTCACTACTCACATTGCTTCATCTTGAATTCTAAAATTAATTATAAATAATTAATTTATAATTATTATTAAAAATCTAAATTAAATAAGCTTGATTGCATATCAAATCATTTGAGTGCAAAAGTCACAAAATTAATTTTGACATCCTCATTGGATACATAATTATGAATATCTCAAAAAATTATTTGATTCGAAGAACATCAAGATAATACATTCAGTTATAAAAGATTACATAGTTGATGTTGTTAACTTATATTGCATTATAGCTTGATCTTTAAGGATTTAAAAATCTCCAAGTTGAACCTAACTTTTAGAGCCTTTATCTAGTTTTTTCTTAACTTAATCTTATTTGATTTGATTGATTATAAAATCCCAATTGATTAATTCTTAATCCCCCAAATTGATTTGAATATCTTTCTTGATCTTTGATCTGATTGCATATTGATCTTTATTCAATTTGAACAAATTTTTCTTGATTTGAAACTCCTTGAATTGTTCTCTGTATCAAATAGTTGACTCTTAAAATCAAAAAGTCAATTCATAATTTCATGTAGAAAATAGTTTTATGAGTCTGGAGTCCACCCTCATCCGGAGTCGATTTGAGACTAAGTCGAGTTGACCCCTGTGTTAGGGATGGATCTTTTAACCCGAGACAATCCGAAACTTTGCTCGTCCTATTCCATTCTTCAAACCGAACCTTTATTCAAGCCCTCCTCCTCCCTAAAATCGAACAATCCTCATTAGATTCCAACTGATTTCAATGGATTTGATCTCCAATAGCACCTCGGAAGAGCATAGCCCAAAGGAGGAAGCACTCCAGCACCAAACCTTCGAGCCCTAGTGAATCTCAAGCCCTTCTCCTGTTCGTGAATGTTGGTCCAAGCAAAGGAATGATCAGAGATGACCTTCCATAGGCCAACCGCAACCCTCTTGGGTCCCTCCTCCTCACTACAACAGAACAGGATATTAGCGATGTAAAAAATTTATCGCTAATAATAGATTTTCATCGGTAATAGCTATTAACGACGAAATTATCGTCGCTAATATTTCATCGCAAATAATGACATCTTTGATAATTTTTTACGATAGAAAAAATTTCATCACGAATAATCAATATTATCGATCAAAAATTTCATCATTAAATTTTTAAAAAAAACTATTTACGATAAAAATTTAATCATAAAAAGATAATTATGATAAATATTATATCATTAATAAAAATAATTATTTACAATGAATCATATTAGTCGCTATTAAAAAATTTTATGAAAATCAAAAAATATTAGCGACGTAAATTTTTCATCGCAAATATGATAATTTTGACGTAAATTTTTATCGCTAATAAATTATCAATTACTTACGATAAAAATATTTC
>KE504711.1:1300325-1310396 GCA_000441515.1 Elaeis oleifera | reverse complement strand
GAAACTCTTTTCGATGAATTGAAATAATTTTCTAATTCTACCTTTAGAAGATCATCGATCATCAAGATGACACTCGATGAGTCTCACAATCCACCAATGACACCTAGCAGTGTGTAGTGACAATCTAGTAGAATGAAAGTATGAATTTTTAGGTACAGTTATCGCATGATTCAATCCTTCTATCGTGAGTTCTGACTTGACGAAGGTCATGGAGAACTTGTCAGACCCCATCGTTAGTCATGTGCAAGATTGGCTCGACTCGAATTCATTTGTAAATCCTGTGAAAATTCTTTCCTAATATTCATACTTGCTTGGTCAAAGACTTTCGAAACTCAATCTCGCAAATCACATAGGACTCTCCTTTCTATCAAGGTCGATAGATTCCATCTAGGTGCATCTTACTCCAAACAGCGAAACTGAACCTACTGAAGCCAACATACACAACAAGGATCCGAATGACTAGGGACCAAGAGAATGTGCAGTCAAACCCAGTAGCCTCGTTGCGAATAGCCAATGACACCGTAGGTCAAAGGACCACTCACACCACTGCAGCATCGAAAAGATCACTGACGAGTGAGTAGACATCCATATGGTTCTCGTGTTGGTCACGCTCAATGCAAGTTGTTCTCTAACAACCACCCATATCTTCATCTCAGTGTCTCTACACCACAGATCCGAGACTCATCTACCTATAAGGGAGGTGAACCGTGCACCGATCTCAAATGGATTAATCACTGTCTTCCATGATGATCTTTTGATCGAGAGCATTTAGAAATTAATCACTAATTAATGTATATTTAAATTTTAACTCTTTAAGAATATATAAAATTATTTTATTAATTTTCGGATAAATCATGGACACATAAACATGATTGAAAAAAATCCTTTATTAATGATAAAAAATTACAAGTATAAGTTTAGGTTCTGAAATTACATAATGTGTCAGCTAACAATTAGTTTCTAGGGCACAAATCTTACAGATGCAAGGTACCAGAGGATCCGAAGGTTGGAGTTAGCTAGGTGTAGATTCCTTCGATAGAACCGTCTCGAGATTGGTGTCATCTTCAGGCAAATCGAGGGGTTGGAGGCGGATATTACGGAGCTACAGTTCATGGAGGATTAGGATGGGGGCTTCTATGAGCCTAATTTGAGAGAGTTTCATTATAAGCTTTTAGTGCACCATTCTTTGCTGAGATAGTAGGAGACATTATAGAGATAGAAGTCTAGGATTCAATAGATTAGGAAGGGCGATCGGAACATCAGATTTTTTTACTAATCCATTATGATCCAGAGGTTTGCCAATCACATTAAACAGCTAAGAGAGAGAGCAATAATAGAGTTATGGAGGATAGTAAGGAGATCAGGAAGTAGATATTCGGGTTCTTCAGGTCTTGTTGGATGGTGACTTTGGGCAAGGACATTCCCTTCTAAAGGGCCCAGCTTGTGACCTGTATCTTTGATCAGAAGAATAAGGCCCCAACTCATTTGGTGTTTATCGAAGAGGTGTATGGGGCCCTCTAGTCTCTCAGGAAGGATAAAGCCCCAGGATTGAATGGTTTTTCTCCACTCTTCTTCCATCAATATTGACCTATTGTCAAAAGGAAGGTGGTGGAGGCAATGCAGATGGTTTCAAGTCTAGGAGCATTTTGAAGGAGTGGAAGAAGATGTTGATCACTTTTATTCCAAAGTGGCCTGATGCATTGACTTCGAGATATTTCAATCGATCAACCTTTATGCCACTCTTTACAAGATGTGTGCTAGGATCTTCGTCGGTCGGCTGAAGTCGATTATGCCTCATCTGATCAATCTAAAGTGTGATGCTTTTGTTAGCGATCGAAGCATCACCGACAATATCTTATTTGTCCAGGAGTTTATGCATGATCTTCAGTGTGCACCCATTCACCGAAGTCTCATAATGATTAAGTTGAACATAAAGCGGGCATATGATCAGATGAGCTGGCATTTCTTCGATGGACACTTCGGAAGCTTGACTTCTAAGAGAGATAGATCGACTGGATCATGAACTGTATGAAGATTCCAAACTTTGCTATTCTGATTAATGGCATCCTGATAGAGTTCTTTCACTCGATAGTCAGGCTTCACCAAGATTGCCCCTAAAAGAATAGTGTCCTGCAAGTCAATCACATAGATGATGTGATGGGACTTTTCTATTTTATTTTCTACTCATGTACATGATATTGATTATTAATCAGTAATATGAGACATTGTGCTTCATCATATATTATATCTTTATTTCATTCATGACTCAATTAAGATTATGACGAATCTCATAGATTAGGATAATGATTTTAGGGCCATGATGATGTTAGATGTGTGATCTGAAAAGTCAATTGTTGGTTGACACATTATAATTTTTTAAGACATAAGTTTGTACTTCATTTATTAAATTAAAATTATAGATAATTATTTTTATTTTAAAGTAATGTATCCTAGAATCATCCAAAGATTTAATGGTCAATGACACATATTCTCAAGAGTTGAGAATTTAAGATATGTGTCATTATACATTAATTTCTAAATACTCTCAGTCAATAATCATCATAAAAATAGTGATTGATCCAAATAGACTGATGCACGGATCATTTTTTTTTGGATAGATGGATCTTGAGTCTACAGTGTGGGGATATTAAAGTGAGAGTGCAGGTGGTTGTTAAAAATAATGGTATAGAGCATGACTAACAACGAAAAGTCATATTGATACCTACTCACTCGTCAGTGACTTCTCGATGCTATAGTTATGTAAGTCGTTCTTTGACCTACAGTACCTCGACTACTCACAATAGGATTGCTGTAGTTTGACTACACATAAACATGATCCCTACCCATATGGGTCCTTGTAGTGAATGTTGGCTACAGTAAGTTCATTATAAGAGTAGGAGTGTACTTATCTATCAATCTTGATAGCTAAGAAGTAGTCCTATGCAACCTAAGAGGCTAAACCCATAAGTCTGTGGCCACAGCAGCATGATTATGGAAAAAAATTTTATGGAATTCACAATTGAACTCAAGCTAATTAAGTCTGGCATATGACAGATGCTTAGGATTTGACGAATTTTCATAACCTGCATCCTGTCGAAACTTCTGATAGAGGAACTTGATCACACGATAATTACACCTAGGAGTTTATCCTTCTATTCTGTTGGGTTATCACTACATGCTACTAGGTATCACTGGTGGATTATGAAAACTCACTAGGATCACTTTTGGATCAACGATCCTTGTTGGAGTGAGTTGGAATTATTCCAGTCCATCGAAAAGAGTTTCGATGATATGGTGATGAAAATCACGGTATATCTCACTATCATATCGAATAGAATCTGAGGGGTCACACATAAAAAGAACTCATCTTGATCAATAGCTTGGATCATGTTCAAATTATCAATTGAATTATTGATTTGGATCAATTTGTAAAGAGTTACAAATTTGAAAACTGCTAATTGTTAGCATAAAATACTTAATTGTAAGTGTTGTAATTTAATTGGATCTGATTAAATTATGCATCAAATTTTAATTAATTTTAATTAGATTTAATTTAATTAAGTTTGACTTAATTTAAGACTTATTGGATTTAATTATCCAAGTTAGACTTAGATTATAATCTTGATTAGATCAGGATTGATAGCCTTTTCGAATTTGATTCGAATGGAACTTGAATTGGATTCGAATCGAATCCAACTTGAAACTCAATCAAACTAGATGCCTTAAGACCTTTTTACTAAACTTCTCACTCATCTTTCATGCAGAAAAGGGGAGTAAGGCTATGAGAAACCATGCTCATTTCCTAATTTGCGCATGAAGAGAAGAGGAGGCGTAAGTTGGCACCTTCCTTTCTGGATTGAGACTCTTTTCTGATAAGAAATATTTTAATCTAATTCAAATTTGATTTAAAGTTACTTGAGATTATTCCTTATCAGGTTTAGGCATAGAAGTGGAGTTTTTGTGCAATAAAAACTTGGAGAAAGGGTGCATGCTTGAGATATGTCGTGTGAATTTGTTTCTGCCTTACGGTACTTACTTCTCAACACCCCCTTCTCTCTATCATCTATCTTAATGCCCTATATCCTCTATATTAGATTGAAAGGAGAGTTAGAGAGGAAGATTAGAGAGAGAGAAGAAAGAAAGAAGAAGGGTCTTCTTCCTCTTCTTGATGATCTTATTCAGATTAAATCATATCAGCACGATGAGATCACGCTGCAGCATTGTCTATCTCCCTTCTCTCCACATCTCAGGTCCTTTCTCCCTCTAGATGAGATCTGAAAGAGAGAAATCAGAGAGAGAGAAAGAGAAGAAAAAGATGTTTTCTTCTCTTCTTGGTGGTCTAGATCTGATCCGATTAGATCAACACGATGAGATCGTGTTGCAGCCCTATTCTTTAAGGTGTTGATAGGGTGTTGAAATACATGATCCAGATCCAAGCAAAAGAAGCGCGGCCTGCAAGGTGCTAGCACTCTACTAGCCTCAACGCTTCAATCAGATCGACTCCATATAGATACCAGCAGAGATCGGATATTTGCATGGCTACATCAGAAACTTTGAACATCCGCAGGATCCGATCCAAGTAAATAGAAAAAATGGTTAAGGTAATCGATCTTCTCTCTCTTTATTTTATTTTTCAGATCTAAATAATTTTATGCATGTCTAAACTAGATCCTTAGGTGATATGTAGATTAGATCTATTATGCATGCCATAATTAAAATTATTTTAATTTATGCTTCCGCTGTCCTAATTTCATAAGATAAAATTTTGCATGTTGATCACCTGGATTTCCTTCAGATGAGATCATGTCACTGAGATCTAAAATTTTGATAGCCTCAGTCTAAAATATTTTCAATTATATGATCATCGAGTCAGAGGTTGATGATACCAGTAAGACTGGTACATTCTATTTATGCTCGATGGAGAGGATGATTGATCTCACAATCACTTATATGGAGATACTAATACAAAGATGTAGGTCCTTATTGAAGAATAAATTCACTGAACTGATCTACAGAGAAAACATCTGATGGAGCCTTACTAGTATGTCAAAAGATGATTTTCCAATGAGAATGATGCAAGTGATCCTTAGACTTGAGATCACCATGGTACCTTATGCATATGGATCTATACTTTGATTCATATCTTAGTATAACTCTTTGAAATATGTGTGGGATGCTTTTGGATGTGATAAAGTATGCATGGAGGTTGTGAGTGGTCAATAAGAAAATGATCACTCCTTGTAAGAGGATAGAACATCCTATATGGTCTCATAGGATGATAACTCAAAAAATCTCTGGTCAGAGTAAGATGAATATTAGAAAGAGTTTTAATAATTCATCAACTGAGTCATCATCATCAAATCGAGATATATATGGATAGATAATTGAGTTTGACATGATTCCATGTCCATGATCTATCTGGGATGTTATGTGATCGAAAGATTGAATTGCATGATAACTCATCATGAAAGGATATTTTGGTATTTCATCAAATTTTATATTTTTAGATAGTTATGACATATTGCTAGACATCAATTTTTGACTTGTAGGTTCTTATGAATTAAAGAGTTTAATCTAGCAATTAAATTGGAAGAGTTCTAATTAATTGTAATGTATGGGCTAAATATATCTTGGACCTAATTGATTAGAAGAATTCTAATTGGACTAAGTTGACATGAACCTAGGCCTACTACTGGCTAGATATAGAACTCAATAGGTCATATATAAAAAAAATTGGTCATCAACTTTTGATTAGGCTTGAGAAGTCCTGATTCAATAGGATTTTGGTTGAAATCCTAATGGATTTGTACATGCATGCTAACACATGATTAAATCCTAAAATCTCCATCTATTAGGGTTCATAATTGGATTAGAAATTGATTATGTCAATAGTTGGCACCTAACTAACTCCACACACCCTCTTCCTTCATGATCAAGGAACCCTTGTTGGACAAGGACTCCTCCACGCCTCTTATTCCAAATGCCCAAGGGTTGGCTGTTGGGTGGTTATGGAGTCCTAATAGGACTCCAAGATCCCTATATGAGATGCCCAAGAGTTGGGGTCTCATATGGACTTCATGGCTATAAAAGGGGTTGACGCCCAAGGGCTCAATAGACTTGATTCCACATGCCCAAGAGAGGGAAAGAAGGAGAGAAGCCACACGCTAAGAGTTGGTGAGGCAAGGAGAAGAGGGAGCAGAGGAGTTGCTGATTTCTTGAGAAGCAAATCAGCAAATCAAATTGGGGAGAGTCTTTGATCGAGATTCATATGGATTATCATTGGAGGGCATACATTTGGGTGCCTAAAAGAACCAATTAGTGATCAATTTAAATTTTCTGAAAGGTAAATCAGATCTTTTCTCTCATTTACTTGCTGCTTGGATTATATTTGATTAGAATCATTAAGCTGATTTTGGGATTGGGATGCAGATCTTATATAATCAAGTGTTAATACATATTTAAAATTTAAATATATTTTCACTGCGTATCTGAATCCCAATAGTGGTATCATCCTTGATTGGTTCAATCAAAATCATGTTATTGTTGTGATATAAATTAGATCTAATTCTTTCACTCAACAGTCGAGCTTTGCCAAGATTGCCCCTTCTCCCCTTACCTATTCATTTTGTGTGCTGATGCTCTGTCTCGGGTGTTGAGGGCGGTGGTTTAGGGTTAGTGCTGGAAGCCTTACTGGCCCGCCTCGATGCTCAGTTGCTTTTGCACATTCTTTTTGCAGACGATTGCCTTCTCATTGGATGGATCTCTGTTTGAAATGCGAGATGCTTTACGTCTATTATCGAGACCTATTTTCGGACGTCTGGCCAGCTCATGAACCTACGGAAGTCTGCAGTCATCTTTAGCCCTAGGACAAAGGCCTAAGTGAAGCAAGCAATTCGGAAGAGGTTGGGGATCTAGGAGTTGATCGGAGCCTTGATCTATTTGGGTGTTCCTATCACGAGGTGGCGACTCCAGAGGGCCGACTGTAGACCCACGGAGCAGTGGGTTTAGGATCGCCTTGAGGGTGGCAAGCCAACGTCCTCTCCATGATGGGCATGATGACTCTTGTGAGATCGATGCTTAGCTTCATCCCAATGTACCTCTTGGCAAATATGATTGTGCCGAGTTCGTATCTCAGAGGGTTGAAGCAACGATCTCAAAATTTTCTATAGGGATCGGGGCATGATGGGCATGAGATCCATCTACTGTTCTGGGAGGCGGTCTGTCAACCTGTGAGAGATGAAGGTCTGAGGATTTAGTCTCTGTTGGTCAAAAAGAGGCCATGATCTCCAGACATGCTGTCAAATTTCTTATCCAACCAGATTATTTGTAGAGTAGGATGATGAGGGCCTGATATGAGGTATGGAGTCAGGGGTCCCAGATCCAAGCTTCCCACATCTACTTCTTTATCTGGAAGGAGATTTGTGCTCACGGATCTGCTATTTTAGCTCAGATTAGATAGTTGATTGGGGATGAAACTTTGATGGCTGTGAGCCAGGTTGCCTGAATTTCTAGCCTACCTCTCTCTCGCTGACCAACCTACATCAGCAGTGAGGTAGATGATCATTTGCATGTCTGTAACTTGTTCACTACTGATGGTAGGGGCTAGAGAGCTCAGGAGATCAACCATTTGTTTGGTAGTCCGCTCGTTGATTGGATCCTCGCCACTCCAATTCTAGTTCATCATAGCTAGGATTTAAGAGTGTGGAGTCGATCTTGTTGTCCTGGAGTCTTCTTGACGGACCTGTTTGAGATGTCTAGGCTGGTGATGGACATAAGGATTGAGGCTACTTAGATTTGGAGAGTGGCTACCCATCCTAAAGTGAGGATCTTTCTCTAGAAGCTTGAATGGGACTAGCTTCTGACGTGCATGCTTCTTAGGGACAGGGGCATGTTGCTTCTAATTTCGTGTCTGATCTACAGGCTGGAGAATGAGTCGACGGAGCATGCCATTCTACGTTACTCGAGGACGAGGCTAATTTGGAGGAGGATAGGTGGTTAGCCTTAGGAGACGAGTAGTGGCTCTTGGCTAGAGTCTTTTCTGAGCGCGATCCGTCAGAGTATGGTTGAGAGGATGACCTCTGCTTGGAGAAGTAGGATGGCTTATATCGCCCACCAAATCTGACTTTCTA
This sequence comes from Elaeis oleifera, assembly GCA_000441515.1. Taxonomy (NCBI): domain Eukaryota; kingdom Viridiplantae; phylum Streptophyta; class Magnoliopsida; order Arecales; family Arecaceae; genus Elaeis; species Elaeis oleifera. The sequence goes on along the minus strand of KE504711.1, from coordinate 1,302,267 downwards.
GAAATAGCTTAGTATTCGAAGGTGAGGTGGTGCCTACACGCCAAGTATTGGAGACAGCCATCTGTTTGGCTATGGAGTATAGCCACTTGATATTGCTGGCCCAACTCTTGATGCCCCTGATCCTTGGGAGTCTCATGCTACTCCAGCAGCAATCAAGAGGGTTATTTCATTTTCTACGAGCCCCTCCTTCGCGGTTTGTTAAGGTGAATTTCGATGGTAGTGTTAAGGATGGTAGGGTGATGCGAGTTTTATCATCCGGGACCCAGATGTCAAGTTGCTGGCAGTGGGGGATTCTTATCTCTTTAAGCCTTCAATTTTAGGAGCTAAGTTACATGCCACCTGAGTGGGTATTATCTATACTAGGCAAGAGCTATAGGCGGAGAGGATCTTCATTGAGAGAGATTTTGCTACTATCATCAAATCGATCCAGGATAACATGAAGCAGCTGGAAGCCGATCTGCTCCTTCATGACATCTGGACAACACTTCGTCTCTCCGTTGCCGTGTCGGCCTGGCATGTTTATCAGGAGATAAATAGTGTGGCAGATTGGATCGTATCGTATGTGGCGGAATATTTCGGAGATTGGGCCTAAAGATAGGGTGGGATATGCCTGCTAGCCTTACGGGATCTTTTGTACTTTAATTTTATGGGCTGCTCCTATACCAGAGTGGTGTGTTACACGCATATACCAAAAAAAGCTTTTTCTCCTTCATTGTAAACTCCAGAGTTTTGAGGACTTCTAATCATCGAGCAAGAAAATTCTTTGTACACCGTATGCGGTGTAGAAAAAATACACCATCTTATCTGATTGGGCCACGTAGTCACCACTTTTCAACACACATTTAATGTCCGCAGTTCTACTTTTCATTTGAAATTTTGAATAACGAAAATGTCCCTTCTCTTTTGAAAAATTATGACATCCTGTGCCGATATTATAACATCCCATATTTTTTCACAGGATGTTATAAAAAGAAAGGGTATTTTCATCATTGAAAATTATAAATTTTAATAATAAAATATCCTTATCAAAATTATGATATAAAAACTTATGATATCTTGTACAAGAAGTTATAATTTCAACACAGGATGTCATAATATCGGCATAGGATGTCATAATTTTTTTTAAAAGAGGAGAGATATTTTTGTCACTCAAAATTTTAATAAAAATAAAATTATAAATATTAAATATATATTAAAAAATAATGATTATATTTTTCAATCAGATGAGATAGTATATTTTTTTTACACTACATGTGGTGTACAAAGAATTTCTCAATAGAGCAATAGGCAGATGAGCATTAGCCTGGGCTGGAATAATGCCGGCAGAAACCCCAATTTAATGGGCTTCAACGGGCTTCCCTGATCCATCACTAGATGTAAGCCCATGTAAACCCATGGTCAGGCCGTAGTTCCGGCGTAAGGGTTTTAACCCAAGTGCCAGAGAGCACGAGAGCGGTCGCTTGGCATCTCGCCCTCCATATTACAAGCAACTGACCATTTCGACTGCTCCCTGGCGTCTCACACCACCATCCCTCTCCCTACCTCACCCTCTCTCATCTTCGCTCTCCCTGGCTTCCCCTATCCTTCCGTCCGCCCTCCCCCACCACCCAAAGAGAGGGTAAGTCTTGGTTCTTTCCCGCAGCCATGCACCATCACCGCGGATCTCGAGCCCATTTCCAAATCCTAGGCTGGTTCTCCCATCCAGTCTAGGGTTTAAGCCTCAGTCTCTCACGAGCCGTTTGCGAATCAGGCCCCATTGTTGAAAAACCGTAAGGTTTCAGGTATGGATCTCTAATCCTATTTGATTTCCGATGCGGCTGTAGACGGTAGGCGTTTTGATCGCTTTCGACGAGGAATTTTGGTATTTTTCTTCCTTTTCCATCTGATTTCGTTTCGTTCACGATAATCGGAGGTTAATTGTTTATTTTCCTCTCTCTCTCTC
>KE504711.1:1290302-1300305 GCA_000441515.1 Elaeis oleifera | reverse complement strand
ATATATATATATATATATATATATATATACTGTCTGACATCAATTGGTTTTGTATTTTACTAGACATCTTATGATACTACGAATTCCAATATATTAATTGACAATATGTTTAATGCACACTATAGATCATCTGGAAGAGTTAAAATTAGCCTATGTTACAAGGAAAATGAAAAAATAGCATATCACAGCATGTTAGTTGTGAATCTTCCATGGATTATGCATCATTCAATGTCAGTGCATGCAAGTGACACCATGGTAACGCATGAGATAAGTGTACCATGCTAAAACTGACAGAGTCGTGATATGCAATATTTTCCTTCTTCCTCTAGATGGAAATTGCACCTTTATACGACGCAGATATAAGCTTTGCTAATTGTTGCAACACCTTGACTCTCAAAAGATTTTAAATGATGGTAATGCCATTCCTCTGGAACAAAATTATTCATGCCAAGATCTTCTTGATAAGAAGACCAGGAAAGAAAGTTACTGTAGTTATTGGGTCATGGACCACCCTTGATCTCAAACTTCTCTTGATCAACCATTTTGCAGTAATAAGATGAGCCATATTCGAACATTTGATAAATGTGATTTTCAGAATTTGGCATATTATGCAACCATTTTGGAATGATAAAATGTAGCCCACCATAGTAGACTCTTTTAGCAAACAAAAGAAAAGAAAAGTTCTTGACTAATATATTTATGCAACCATCTCAAAGATACTGATTATAGAAGGTAAAAAGGATGGCCTAGTGCATGAGGCTCTCACCACTATGAGATCTAGGGAGGGTCATATGTATGAGGCATGTGGGGATAAAAGAATAATTTGCTGATGCGCATTGCCCACTCTCCACCACCAAGTTCTTTCCCATGAAATCAATTCCATTCTCTCAGAATCCCTCTTTTGCCAAGTTCGTGGCCGATAGGCAATGGCAATAGCTGCTACGGCTAGTGGGGATAGCCAGAGCAGAATTGTCTCATCCACCCATCATATACTAGGTCATCATTTCCTCTTTGTCACCCATGCCAATGGTCACAAATAGGGCACCTTCCCTTCTTCCATTCCATTCCCCACACTATCTTCTATCCATAGACTTCTTCCATCTCTAGAGAATTAATGCCTACTATCGCGAGGATGAGGTCCCTCTCAGTTTCAAACTCTCAAGGTCCTTGGATCCTTTGAATGGGCTCATGGACTGAAATTGATCATATGGAGGAGTGTCATCCTAGGCAGGCTAAGCTCACAATGACTTTTGACTCCTACTACAAGATGACATCGAGGTCTCTCCCTGATGCTACTTTTGGAGTAAGTACACCCAATCTACCACTATTTTATGTGAGATAGTATATGTACAACCAGTTTATAGGAGGTTGTAATCTTCTATTCAGATAGTGTTTTTATAATTTCTAACAATGCCGACATAAAATGTTGGCGGGTGAGAGCCTTGCCTTCCTTGATGGGAAGTCGATAATAATAACATGGAGAATTTGACCTGGCTAGCTCCTAGATCTTTGATGGCTGCTCTAGTGAAAAGTCACCAATCAGATGTCGGAGTTCTGGAACCAAACATTCATTGCCTTGTTACCAAAGCGATAGGATGCAGCAGAATCGGGCCATTTTAGGCTGATCGGCTTGTGCACAACCCTTGTATAAGGTTTGTGCCAAGTTGATGGGTTGTAGATTGAAGCATGTCCTTCCTTGACTGATCTCTCTAGAGCAGGGGACATTTGTGGGAGGTCGCAATATTTTCGATAATGTTCTTATAGTGCAGGAGTTCATGCATGATCTCAGTCATGCCCCCTACGTCGCAATCTTATGCCAATCAAGCTCGATATGGATCGAGCTTATAATCGTATGAGCTGGTCCTTCCTGAAGGAGGCCCTATCTGACTTTGGCTTCCATTCCTGATGGATAGGCTGGACCATGGCATGCGTTCAGAGTCCATCTTTTGCTGTCTTGATTAATAGGATGCCATTAGAATTCTTTCGCTCTGTAGTCGGCCTGCGCCAAGATTGTCCTTTATCTTCTTATCCTTTTATTATTGTGCTGATGCCTTTTCGAGATCTCTTCATGCTGCATCCCTGGGGTCGATCTTGGACCCTTATGTAACTGCCCCAGGGTCCAGCCAATGTCGCATCTTCTTTTCGCAGATGATTGTCCGCTGTTGGACCGGGCTACACTCCGAAATGCCACCAACTTCAGGAGTATTTTGGAGGACTATTGCAGTGATTCAGGTTAGAAGGTGAACCTATCCAAATTAGTAGTACTCTTTAGTTCGAAGATGCCGGTGCAGTTGCGGCAATTGATTCCAGACAAATTGGGTGTGGTTGACCATAGTGGGGTTCTTCGGTATCTGGGGTCCCTATCTCTGGTCGCAGATTGAGGAGGGCTGATTGTGTTGGGATGGAGCAGAATATCCAGGAGCATCTGGAAGGCTGGCAATCTCGGGCTCTCTCGATGATGGATAGGGTCACTTTGGTGAGGTCTGTTCTTACCTCCATGCCCGTCTACCTACTTTCAAACTCCGTTTTGCCAAGACTTTGGTGGTCAAGCTTGAGCAACAATTTTGGAGCTTCTTATGGGGTTCGCACCCCGATGGTGGTGGTGGCGGACATATTCTGACTTGGGATGTGGTCTACCAACTAATGGGGGAGGCGGCCTCGACATTAGTTCTTGGTTACGAGATAGAAGGCTTTGATTGCTCGGCATCCTGTTAGGCTCCAACTCGGCCTCAAGTTTATGTGGAGTACGATGATGTGGATGAGGTATGGCACTTGGCAATCAGTGGTGAGCTTCAGATTAGTCGGCATGCTTTCTTCTGTGGAAAGAGATCTGCACATGCACCGCTGATGTGACCCCTCAGATTGGGTGGCTGGTGGGTGATGGTCAGTCTACGAGTATTTGTTTGATCTTTGGGTGGCTGACATTTTGTTGGCTCGATGGCTGACGTTCATTATCATCCAGATGATTGAGTCGATGAGGGTTTGTGATTTTCTCCATACCGACGGTCGGGGCTGGAAGTTGTAGTGATCAGCCTTTTTGGGCAGTAGATGGGTTGATGAGTGCTGTCGTTGGCGATTTCTCTTCATCATGGTTCAGATGTTAGGATTTGGAGATCTTCCTATATGGTGAGGTTTGTCACGGCAGACCTCTATTTGCTTATACCACCAGGAGCTTACCAAATACCTGGATAGTGGGTCGATTTGGAAGCTTGGGGTGCATCCGAGAGTCATCTTCTTCTTGTGGAAGGTAGCTTGGAGATGCCTTCTAACCAGATCCTTCCTGCATGGGAGAGGTATGGATATCCAGTCGGACTGCCTTGTTGTGATTTGGAGGAGACGTTGGCACATTTCCTCTTTTGGTTTGCTCGGACCAAGCAGATTTGGAGGCTGGCTGGTCTTCACCATCGGATCGTCCAGGTTGAGGATCCAGTCTGAGCTTTCTTAGATATATTGAGGTCGAGAGCCAGGGGTGCGGTATCCCGCGGCGTAGTCATCAGCGCAGCATATATTGCCCAGCATATTTGGCTGGCCAGGAATTGTTTGGTCTTTGAGTCTAGGAGGACCTCGATGTGGTTCGTCTTGGAGAGAGCCATGATCATAGTGGCAGAGATGATTGATGTGATCTCTAGATTTTTAGAGATCTAGGACTCCCATCCTGCTCATGAGCGACCCAATGGGTGTTTATTACTTTGGAGCCCCTTTCTCCGAGGTACCTTAAGGTCAACTTTGATGGTAGCATCCGTGGCAGGCTTGGAGGTGCTGACTTTGTCATCCGTGGGCCTGATTCTAGCTTGGTCGCAGTGGAAGGCTGTCAGCTTTTCGAGCCTTCAGTTCCATGGATGGAGCTTCAGGCTACATGGGTTGGGATTGTGTATGCTGGGAAGATACTGCATGCGGATCATATAGTCATTGAGGGTGATTCTGCCACGGTGATGTCCTAGATACAAGGGAGCATGCAGAAAGTTATTTCTTATCATATTTTACGAGACATCTCTATCTTGCTAGCTAGGTATGCAGGTCTCTTTATCAGGCACATCTTTTGGGAGGCCAATATTGCAGTTGATTAGGTCACGGCTTATGTTGTGGAGCACATTGGAGATCTTTTGTAGACTAATCTAAATCGATTCCTTGGCCTTTCAAGGTTGTTTTGCTTTTTGACTCTTTTGGATGTATTCACATAAAACTTATATGAATGATCCATCTTTACCAAAAAAAAGGCCAACCACCATTCCCAAGTCCTACCATATGTCTGTCCATCTAGATGACATTCAATTCATTGAGATCCATCAACATGTGTCTGATACTACGACATGTGCTTGATACTACCATTTCTCTCTTCATCTCCTTTTCGTTCTCCACTCCCATTCCTCTATTCTCCACTTTGATTTTAATTATTCCATCAATCCTAGTGAGCCAATTACCAGCGGCGCTCACTGTTCAGATCTCTTCTACTTTTTCGATCTTCTTTCTTTCTTTTGACGGTTTCAAGCATCGGAGGCCGTGGGTCATTCGAATTTGAGTATAATTTTTTTTTACATATAGCAGTCATTCATGCTAAAATTTTGCAAGTTGAAACACAAATTGGTTCAGTGATTATATCAAAAAATCAAAATGGAATCCTAGCTTGGACTTGAAGAAGAAATTTTTTTTTCATTTGTTCATGCACAAATCATCCTTTTCTTATTCTCGTGTTGGATCGATAGGAAGCCCAGCTTGGCAAATGCTACAATTGTCGAAATTCTATGCTTTACCCCCTGTTTACTGGATTTTTAGGAGTAATTTATTATTTGTATAATCTAGGGTTAATCTCCTTTTTTTCATGATGGATTGCTTTGTGACGTTTTTCAAAGAAAATATCACAAAATCTTTTCATATAAAGAAAGGATAGAAATGATCAAATTGGTGCGAGAATGCTTTTGAATTTAAATTGTGTAGTTCACTATATATTTCGTTGCTCTCTGAATTTTTTTCAATTATATACTTAGTTTTGTCTTTCTTATTAAAGTTAATTTGCTAGTTTGTTGGATATTAAATTTGTCATATTTGAGCTAGCATTTATTTGTATGTGGTCTTTGCATCAAATATCGTAACATTTTGGATACACAAATAAAGAGAAAAGGGAAGTGACAATTTAGAGAATAATGAACACTTGCTAAAGTAGGTGCTTGTTTACAATTGGTGAAGTCATCACCAGTGTTAGAGATAGAATTGAACATTTCAAGGATGCTATCCGTGCTGGTATTTTTTTTTTCTAGGATATACTGAGGTTGTTGATTATTTTCGGTACCTTTTTTTTGTTCCTTTTGAATGTGGGTAGGCAAAAAGCTCCCCTAGGTCGACCTGGTGGAACAAAAGTAAAATGCATTATTTTTGCTCCATCAGTGGCTTGTAGTGTATCTATTATATGAAATCCTTACTGAGTAATCAAAGAAACATCTTTTGATAATCTAGAAAGCAATAAAAAATTATCTGTCGGTTTTAGATATATGAACAAGACAACATGAGTTAGAAAGTGCTAGAATATTCAATTAAAAAGATTTAGCACACAATGCATAAATATAAATAGATCTTCTTAGCTTATAACAAATATTTGTTCTTATAAAATGCGATAATAGCAAGTCTTATAAATATAACTTAATTAGCATTGATCTAATATCGTATAGTTATATTTTTTTTGATGTAATGGCATAAATATAATTGCTGTTATTTTTTTTATCAACAATGAAACACTATTAAGCAGCATTCAAATAATTATTTTCTTATTTATGTATTATATCATCTTAGACTCGATAGATAAGGTCAATTATTTAATATATTATTTTAAAGTTTAATATATTTAAAATAATAAAATAGTAAAACTTCATATATGTAAGCTAAGAAAAAAATAAAATATGGAAAAAGATTATTCTAAGAAAATGTTGGGATGCTTGACTAAAACAACCACCAGAACATAACGGAACGAGCGATATTTTGTTTCATGGATAAACAAAGATACCTCCATTTCATGAGATTTAAAATCTTGATTTAAGTATTGCAAATGTAGAGAACATGATAATACTATCTATCAATAAAAATTGAACTTGATCACAAGTTCAGTCAGGATCACCAAAAAAGAGAGAATTGAATAGCAACAAGTCACTCTACAGTAGTATCAGGCATATGTCATAGTATCGGGCACATGTTAATGGATCTCAATGAATTGAATCAGTCATCTAGATGGACAGATATTTGGTAGGACTTAGGAATGGTGGTTGGCCTTTATACTAGAGCGGCCATTGGAGATCTAGAAGCCAGCTAGATCAAATTTCCCATATTATTATTATCAGCTACCCATCAAAGAAGGCAATGCTTTCACTCACTAACATTTTATGTCGGTATTGTTAGAAATTATAAGAACATTGTTTGAATAGATTACAATAGATTTGAGGAGTCATCATTTGGGTTGAAGCTCTATTATCCTCTCCGTGGTCGTGCCCACAAGGGAGGTTATTGGTTGTATCTTGGGATAGAATTTTCGAGTTTGATCTTGCATGGGGATCAGAAATCGTCTTGGGATAGTATATGCTGCACGCTTCCGATCTGTAAGTTTTAGTTGATTTTAATATTAATTTGAGAATCAATTTTAGTTGTTAATTCAATTGGATCGCAATCGACTCTTATGGGAAACAAATTTACATTACGTATTTCCAACATCTAATTCCTTCAAATTTCAGCACAAACCACCATCAATGTACTTGCAAAAAATTTGCTGAACTTGAAAGCAAATCGAATGATTTACGTCTTTTGAAAAAAATCCTCAGTGCAATTCTTGACAGTGTTGGTCACCAATTTTTTCCACCAACATCGTTCGAAAATCTAGTTTTCATGTAGGAACTCATGGTTTAACTGCTGGATCGATCTCGACGATCCAAGTCTGCATCTTGCGGTCAATTTTATCATTCCTTGAAGGCTAGATCGATGAAAATGTCATCCTTCATTGGCCATATGGATCGTAGATCGATAGGTCTAGTTGAGGTCCAGATGAATTAGAGTCCAAGATTGTTGCAGGCCGGCCCTTATAACCAGAGATTGTCTTCGTCCATCTCCCTTTCCTCATCATTCCTGTTTATCTCCCTCTCTTCATCTTTTCGTTCTCCACTCCCATTCCTGCATCCTCCACTCTGATCCTAATTATTCTATCGATCCTAGTGAGCCAATAAGCAGCGGCACCACTGTTCAAATCTCTTCTGCTTGTTTGATCTCCTTTATTTTATTGACGGTTTCAAGTGTTGGAAGTTGCATGTCATCCGAATTCAAATATAATTTTTTCTATATACAGCTGTCATCCGTGCTAGAATTTTGCAAGTCGAAACACAAATTTGGTTTGGTGGTTATATCGAGATAAAATGGAATCCTAGCTTGCGCACTTGAACAAAGTAAATTCTTTTATTTGTTCATGCATCATATCGTCCTTTAGGATGGATCAAATAAGATTTTCTGTCAGGAGGGTCTAATTCGGTAATTGGAGTGAAGAAATATTTAGGATAATTGAGTGGTTAAGTTAATCGGAGTTCAGGTAATAATGGAGCCATAGACTTGCTCAACAGTGGTTCATGGATGGACAAATTGTAGTTTGCCTCTAGCACATTAATTGACAAATAAGGTGGATAGTTTGGCAGTCCCTTCTTTTGGACATATGGCAGCTGAAGAAGACTTTAGTAGTGGTGGATAGAACAAGTGTGGGGTATGCTTCTTTGTCAGGTTGATAAGAGGGAGAAGAAAGGGAATGGAAGGGAGTTTTTGCCTGCCCACATCCAAAAGGAACAACAAAAGGATACTGGAAAGAATCAACAACCTTAGTATATCTTAAGGAAAGAGCATTAGCACGAACAACATCCTTGAAATCTTCAGTTCTATCCCTAACATTGGCTATGAGTTCAGCAACTGTAAGCAAGCATCCACTTTAGCAAGTGCTCATTATTTTCTAATTTGTCACTTCCCTTTTCTCATTATTTGTGTATCAAAAATGTTACAATATGTAATGCAAGCACAATATACAATGAATGCTAGCTTAAATATGATAAATGTAATATCTAACAAATTAGCAAATCTTAGTGCTGTCAGCTTTTATAAAAAGAATTAATTATATAATTTGAAAAAAAATTTAGAGAGCAATAAAATATCCAATGAACTATGCGATTTAAATTCAAAAGTATTCTCGTACCAATTTGATCATTTATCTCCTTTCTGTATATGCAAAGATTTTGCAATATTTTTTTTGAAGAACGTTACAAAGCAATCCATAATGAAAAAAGGGGATTAGTCCTAGATTATCGAAATAATAGATTACTCGCAAAAATCCAATAAATAGGTGATACAGCATAGAATTTCGACACTTGCAGCATTTGCCAAGCTGGACTTTCAACTGATCCAACACGAGAATAAGAAAAGGACGACTTGGTGGATGAACAAATGAAAAGAATTTATCTGCTTTAAGTTCAAGCTAGGATTTCATGTTGATTTCTCGATATAACCATCGAACCAATTTATTTTCGACTTGCAAAGTTCTAGCATGGATGACTGTTGTACGTAGAAAAAATTATGTTCGAATTTGGATGATCTACATCCTCCAATGCTTGAAACCGTCAAAAGAAAAAAGGAGATCGGAAGAGCGGAAGAAATCTGAACGGCGGGTGCTACTGGTGATTGGCTTACTAGGATCGATGGAATAATTGAGATCAGGGTAGAGGATGGAGAAATGGGAGTGGAGAACGAAAAAGGAGGTGAAGAGAAATAGAAACATAGGAATGATGAGAGAAAAGGAGATGGAGAAAGATAATCTTTGGTTATAAGGGTCAGTTTGCAACAGTCTTGGGCTCGAGTTCATTTGGACCTCGACTAGATCAAGTCGATTTACTGTCCATATGGCCCATTAAGGAGGACATTTTTATCAATCCAGCCTTCGAAAATGATGAAGTTGACCACAAAATGCAGACTTGGGCCATCGAGATAGATCCAGTAGTTAAATCTTGAGTTTCTATATGAAAATTGGATTTTCGGACGATGTCGGTGGGAAGAAGTTGGTGGCTGAGACTGTTAAGAGTTGCACCGAAGATTCTTTTTTCAAAAGAGGTAAGTCTTTCGGTTTGCCTTCTCGTTAGGCAAATTTTATGTAAGTACATTGACGGTGGTTTGTGCTGAAATTTGGAGGAACTAGATGTTGGAAATATGCAATGTAAATTCGTTTTCACAAGAATCGATTATGATCCAATTGAACTAACAATTAAAATTAATTCTCAAATTAATATTAAAATCAACTAAAAACTTATAGATCGGAGGCATGCAGCTCATTGTCCTAAGGCGATTTTCGATCCTCGTACGAGATCATATTCGAGAAGTTCACCTCAAGATATAGTCGATGACCTCCCCTATGGGCATAGGAGAGGATGATAAAGCTTCAACCTAGATGATAACTCAAATCTATTGTAATCTCCTATTCAGATTGTGTTCTTATAGTTTCTAACAATGCCGGCATAAAATATTGGTGGAGGAGAGCCTTGCTTTCATGGATCGATAGCCGATAACAATAACATGGAGAATTTGATCAAGCTGGTTCCTTGATCTTCGATAGGCGCTCTAGTGTAAAGATCAACCACCATTCTCAAGTCCTATCATATATCTATCCATCTAGATGACTGATTTAATTCATCGAGATCTATCAATATATGCCCTATACTATGACATGTGCCTGATACTACTGTAGAGTGATTTGCTGCTGTTCTATTCTCTCTTTTTTGGTTGTCCCAACCAAACTTGTGATCAAGTTCAATTTTATCTATAGATAGTGTCATCTTGTTCTCTATATTTGTAATACTTCAATCAAGATTTTAAATCTCATGAGGTGTCCTGGTTTATCCATAACAAAATGTCTCTTATTCCACTATTCTGGTGGCTGTTTTGGTCAAGCATCCCAACATTTTCTTAGGATAGTTCTTTTTTATATATTTACTTTTTCTTAGCTTAT
>KE504711.1:1272997-1290116 GCA_000441515.1 Elaeis oleifera | reverse complement strand
ATATATATATATATATATATATATATATATGAAGTTTACTGTTTATTATTTTAAATATATTTGAACATTAAAGTAATATGTTTAAGATAAATTGGTCTTATTTACTGAATCTAAGGTGATAAAATATATAAATGAGAATATAATTATTTGAATGCTGCTTAATAGTGTTTTTTGTTGATAAAAAAACAACGGCTAATAAATCTGTGCCATTACATCAAAAAATATAACTGTGCCACATTAGATCAATGCTAATTAAGTTATATTAAGACTTGCTACTGTTACATTTTATAAGAGCAAATGTTTGTTATAAGTTAAGAAAATCTATTTATATGGGTCCATTGTGTGTTAAAACTTTCTAATTGAATATTCTAGCACTTTCTAATTCATGTTGTCTTGTTCATATATCTAAAACTGATGGATAATTTCTTGTTGCTTTCTAGGTTATCAAAAGATCCTTCTTTGATTACTCAGTAAGGATCTTGTATAATCAGTACTCTACAAGCCATTGATGGAGCAAACATAATGTGATTTGATAGAAAAATGGTAATTTTTGCTTCACAAAACTTGGTTGTATAGCCAGTCAATTTTACCTTCATACTTTATGTTGAAACTTACAAATTGAGTAACCACATTAGTGGCAATGAAGTAAGATTTTCATATTGCATAACCAATTAAGTTTATGTACATAATTATTTATGATTATTATTACTTTAAATTGCTGCTCTAAGCAATTAATATGGTGACCTATTCTGAGTTTGAAAACACTGCTGTTAGAAAGAAGCAAGATGAGCAAAACTTTTTATTTTATATAATATCATTTTTTGAGAATATATTTCTTTTTATATATATATAAATATGTATTCCTTTATTTTAAATAATATTATTTGAGGAAAAACTAATATTTTAAAAATTAAGTATTTAAATTTTGTATCATATTATCTTGAGGAAAAAATATGCTGATTGTTGTTTTCAAATTTGTGCACTTGGCTATGTGCAATGTTTTTAGTTTCACTTGCTAACATGCAATAACATTCTACTTGAATACTTTGACCTGAGTACCTGAAAAAAGAGGAAAAAAGGAAAACTTGCTTCTCCCATCCGAAACCTTCCATTATCGGTCTCTTTTTTTGTTCTTTGCTTCTCCTTCTTTGTCCTCCGGCTGATCGCTTCCCTCTTCATCTCTCTAGCCTTTGATGGTCACGGAGGATGCCATTCGCCAAACTTGGCACTCTGCCCTTAACTTCCGAGTTGAAATGGAATATTCTAGCTTGCATGTCCCTTTCCCTTAAATTGATTTCCAGTTTAGAAAAATCAAATGAATGATAGTTCTACTATCTTTTACATCAAAAAGAAAAAAAAGCTAATGCAAATCCTAGTTACATTCTAGTGTTGGTGTTTTAGAGGGACAATATTGTGAAGGAATTTATATTGAAAACCCTTCTCTTGGGCTTTGTGAAGCTTTGGGCCAAACCACGGTGCTGCTCGGTCCGGCTCGATTCGCATGCTTGCGATCACGTCAGGGCTGCGATGGAGCTGCATTATATATTTTTTTCTCTATTTATTTTTTGTTTTGATGATTATTACCATTTTTTCTTATTTAATTCGAGATAAATACCGTATTTTAACATTGCTTCACGTTAATTGTCCGATTAATGTTTTGTTTGTTGGATGATTAACATTTTGCTTGGTGGTTTTCTATCTAGTAGCCACTTAATACGTGTTTAATGTTTTTTAATGTTGGATTAATCCAAACAGCTAGTTCGTGGTCTATAATTGGGATCTTTGTTAGGAGTTGGTGTGTGCAAGAAAAACTCTCTCCTTCCTAATCTAATCCCTTATTTGATCATCTTATGTTCTCCAAACCTTCCTTTCCAATTTTTTTCTTGATCTATGTATTATTTTTCAATCTATTGGGTTGAAGCTCTGTCATCTTCTTCACGGTCGTGCCCGTAGAGAAGGTCACTGGTTGTATCTTAAAGTGGAGTTCTCGAGTTTGATCGTGCATGAGGGTCAAAAATCACTTTAGGACAGTGCACTGCATGCCTCCAATCTGTAAGTTTTTAATTGATTTTAATATTAATTTAAAATTAATTTTAGTTAGTTCAATTGGATCGCAATCGCTCATGGCAAATAAATTTACATTATGTATTCCCAACATTTAGTTCCTCCAAATTTTAGCACAAACCACCATCAATGTACTTGCATAAAATTTATCGAATTTGATAGCAAATCGAAAGATTTCTCTCTTTCGTAAAAGAATCTTCGGCACAACTCTTGGCAGTTTCGGTCACCTTCTTTCCACCGACATCATTTGAAAATCCAATTTTCATGTAGGAACTTGAGGTTTAGCTACTGGACCAATCTTGACGGTCCAAGTCTGCATCTTGTGGTCAACTTCATCATTCCGAAGGCTGGATTGATGAAATCGTCCTCCTTAACGGGCCATATGGATCATAGATCGACTTGGTCTAGTGGAGATCTAGATGAACTCCAGCTCAAGACTGTTGCAAATCGACCCTTATAACCAGAGGTTGTCTAACTCCATCTCCCTTCTTCTCCCTATTTTTGTCTTCCTCTCTCTTCATCTCCACTATTCTTGTCTTCCTCTCTCTCTTCATCTCCTTTTTGTTCTCCACTCTTATTCCTCTATCCTCCACTTTGATCCTAATCATGCCATCAATCCTAGTGAGCCAATCACCAGTGGCGCCACCGTTCAGATCTCTTCCATTCTTTTGATTTATTTTCTTTCTTTTGACAGTTTTAAGTATTAGAGGCTGTGGATCATCTGAATTCAAGTATATTTTTTTTTACGTACAACAGTCATTCGCGCTAAAACTTTGCAAGTCGGAAAATAAATTGGTTGGTGGTTATATCGAGAAATCAAAATGGAATCCTAGCTTGAACTTGAAGCAGATAAATTCTTTTCATTTGTTCATGCATTAGGTCGTCCTTTTTTATTCTTGTGTTAGATTGGTTGGAAGCCCAGGTTGGCAAATGCTGCAATTGTCGAGATTCTGTGCTTTATCCCTTGTTTAGTAGATTTTTTGGGAGTAATTTAATATTTGGATAATCTAGGGTTAGTCCTTTTTTTCCCATGGTGGATTGCTTTGTGACATTCTTCAAAGAAAAATATCACAAAATTTTGGGTATAAAGAAAGAATATAAATGAACAAATTGGTGTGAGAATACTTTTGAATTTAAATCTCATAGTTCATTGTATATTTCGTTGTTCTCTGAATTTTCTTTCAATTATATACTTAGTTTTATCTTTCTTGTAAAAACTGACAGTACTAAGATTTGCTAATTTGTTAGATATAATATTTGTCATATTTGAGCTAGCATTCATTTGTATGTTGTGTTTGCATCAGGTATTGTAACATTTTGGATACGCAAATAAAGAGAAAAGGGAAGTGACAATTTAGAGAACAATGAACACTTGCTAAAGTAGATGCTTGCTTACGATTGGTGAACTCATGGCCAGTGTTAGGGATAGAACTGAAGATTTCAAGGATGCTGTCCGTGCTAGCGCTCTTTCTCTTGGATATACCGAGGTTGTTGATTATTTCCAATGCCTTTTTTTATTCCTTTGGATGTGGGGCAGGCAAAAGCTCCTGAACGTGATTTATGCCAACCACTCTTGGAAATTAAATTTACTGCTTTGAGTTATTATACTATGTTAGGTGGCAATACCTGCAACACTTAAGTAAGAGTAACCTATTGATCGTTCATATGTATGCCATATGAAAAATCCAAATGTCAGGCAACTATATTCAGATTCAAATTTAATGCATGGATCTGAATGTGTCTTATAGAATTAGCATCTAAAGCCATAACGTAGGATGAACTTGCAAAATTTTGATTCCTATATTGTAAGCCACCTGTATACATGCGTTAGCTTAGAAGCTGTTTAAGTGTTTTAACAACAGTTGCTCGTGGTTCAATTTCACATTTGACAGTCTAAATTGGCTGCAATCTTGGCATCCTTTATCATGCACAAGCCACCCCAAAGGTCTCCATTTACAAAAGCTGCACTCAAGACGGTATGAGAGGCTGCTCTGTCATCTTGATCCCTTCCATATATTGTCCTTTAATGTTTCTTCTTTGTCCCATGAGATGGCTGTGATTTAGATTTAGGCAGAAAAAAGGTTATTCCAGGGGATGTCAATGTTTACATTTTTTTGTGTTTATTCATAGCTTGAAAGCATCACAGAATTGGAACGTTTTATTATAAAGCATCGGAAAGATTATGTGGATATGCATCGCATTACAGAACAAGAAAGGGACAACATTGAGCATGAAGTGAGTTATTTACCTACTTCCATTAACATATTACTCTGGCCTATAACATGTCACTGAATAGTATTTTTTTCATATGAATATAGCATGTGCAATTTCTTGTGCTTTTGGCACCTCTTCTCTAACTGTATCTTGACGGTTGGCGTATTGTAATTTTTATCAAGTGAACAAAGTTGGAGCTATGTTCCAAGGGACGATAAATGTTTTTAATGGAAGTAACCCAAAGATCCCAATTACAGGGATATGCGACTACATAAGATGATTCTGACTTCCGCAAATGGTCTGATTCATGCACTGTTCAGTGCTTGAGTCATTAGTCGTTTCTTTCAGATCTTGGGACCTAGACTGAATGTTGCCTACTTTGAAAGCTAGATCAGTGTGAGGGACATATTAGATAGGGAACACTTTTTAACATATTTAACAATTGTGTGTTCTTTAGATAGCTTGCTGATTTGGCAGAATCATTTCTAGCATTTGGTCTGAGATTTTTAAACTATTCAATGTTCTGGGACTTTATCTATATATTTAAAGTAGATTCATGTGCATGCTTCCCCTAAGTGAGAGTTGATTGCCTAATGTCTTGTACGAAAATTATCCTTCAATAATTCTCCCGGAAGCTAGTGGATGATAATTGAGCCCTCTTCTCAAAATGATGTTATTTGGTGTAGACATTGACCTTGACACATGGTTATTGCAACTAGATGTTCTGAGGCGAACGGCATTACTGAAACACAATTTGTATTTCTGCTTTGCTGTTAGTTGTCTCATGCAGGATGCTTGTTAAAAACCTTAGAGGTCCTACCATCATTCATTTACTTTATAGGCAATCACGCAATCCCAACATAAATATCTGGCACATAAAATCTTGCCTCAATTGTGGAACAATTTTTTGTAATGTTTGCTCAGTAGTATGATCCATTTCACATGGGTTATTTTTAATGATTTGTGGAGCACTACTGGGATATTCTTGTTAATCTGTCTTTCTATTAATGAGTTCTCTTTTCAGGTTGGTGTTTTTGTAAAAGCATGCAAGGACCAGATAGATATTCTTAAGAATAGAATACATGATGAAGAGAAGAATGGGAATTCTAGGACATGGCTTCACATACGGGATGATACTTCTCATGCTGATATGGTCGCTCACAAGCATGGTGTGGTATGAATTAATGACCTTTCTTTGTGCATGATTCCTGGAAATAATACGATGGAGTTATAATGCTGGTTATTCCTGCCACCTTGTTGAATTTGCTGGTTATAACATATCATGTAAATCTATCAAGAAATTGCTTTATTCTGGAGGTGTGCTCCAAATTTTGTCATGCTCCTTGTGATGTCATTTTTCATTTTTTTAGGAAAAATCGAAAATTGGTGGAGTTGCACCATCAACCATTTTGTTAATATGAAATAACAACAGTAGACTGACAGATGAGGATATGTGCCCTTGAAAGAATAATGGTCTAGTGTTAATTATCAATATGATGGCTATTTCAATGTGTGAGATTAGGAACAAAGAGTGTACCTCACTTTCTATGTTCTGTCTGGTTTCCTATTGTCATGTTGTGCGTCTGTGAGTGGTTGGTTTCATTTGGTCTCATTTGACAATCTGCGAGGCTGCTGAAATCACTATGTTTCTCTATAGAGAGTATCTTGTGGATGTGGCTGGTTTTTCTGTTCTTCCATTTATCTAGTGAAACTTGATGGGAATATTTACAGCCACATCTGTTGAATTTACAGTAATTGATCCATGAATTTTGATTTTGTAGGAAGCATTAGTTCTTAATGAAAATTTCATATATTTCCTTGTGCGAATCATTATGACACAACAATTTTTGCAGCCTGTGTGCTGAAATATCTTTCTTAAATTTGCTGTCACCATTATGAAAGATAATGGTCAACAGTGACTTTATTTTCTTTCATATGTTACTCTGAACCTGAATTCACTTATATTGATTTCCAAAATGTCCTTGGGAATACATATCAAGCAAGACTGAGGTAGTTCTTGTCCATTATCAGGTTGGACCGACCAATGTAGTGTCACCCCAGTTTGACATGGTTGATTTATGGCTCAACTGGATTGGGTTCAAGCTTAATTATTACACGGCTAACATTTTTTTTTGAAAAAGAATATGTGCCCACATATGTGACCTGTAGGTGATTGAATGAACCACTAGTGGCTTTTCAACCAGCAAAGGAGATGCTTCTTTTTGATTTCCATTTCGGCAGTTCAAGCAAGTTATAAAGGGAGGGGGAGGGGGTGCGCAATCTGATGCTGCTTACTCTCATTCTTAAAAGTGAGAGTTAAAGGGGGGCAATCTGATCTTTTTGATCAGTTGAAAGGTGTTGCATTACTTAATGGAGTATCTTTGTAGCATTTGTCAAGTATTTCGTTAGGTAAACGTGGTTTCTGTGGATGCAGGATTTTGATGTCTCCATTTGTAATTCCTCTGGATTTTTTTGCTAATATTTTGGCTTTTAAGATTGAATTCCAAGTTTATAATTTCCCTGCTAATTGTCTTCCTTCAGGTTTTGATTCTGAGTGAGCGGCTCCACTTGGTCACTTCTCGGTTTGACCAGCTTAGATCTATGCGCTTTCAGGATGCTATTAATAGAGCAATGCCAAGAAGAAAGATGCACAGAATAGCTAACTCGAAATCTTTTGAAGCCTCTAAACCGGAGCTTACAGGTTTAGGAGAGCAAATGCTACCTTCAGGGCCTGTGAAAGTCCAGGATCAACTTCTGGATGATGAAACACGAGCTCTTCAGGTTATTAATCTTTAAATGAGGAAGAGTTGATATTAGTTTAACTATATATTTTGGGAAAACTCAAGGTCATCTTCGGCAATTGATAAATTTCTTTCACTCTGTATTTTATTAGGTAGAGTTGACGAGCCTCCTTGATGCTGTTCAAGAAACAGAAACTAAGATGGTGGAGATGTCAGCATTGAATCATCTCATGTCGACGCATGTTCTACAGCAGGCTCAGCAGATTGAACATTTGTATGAACAGGTTGGTAGCTTGTTTGTTTAATACTGATATTTATTTCTCCACTTGGTTTATCTGATAGATACCTGACTACCTTCCTTGCCTCGTTAGTGGACATATTGCTTGGTACTATTTGTATTGGATCTTTTTTCCCAAGTCATGAAGATGATATAATTAGACTGTGGACCATCTGCCAATTTGCATCCTTTTCTTTCTTTACATGAAAATCTCTCGTTTGTAAATTAGTAAGAACTTCTAGATTTCTATACTTCTAGTGGGTATTAAGCAGAGTTCCCTGTTTACAGCACGAGAGACTGGTTGTGGTCACATGGAATTTAATGTGGAATTGATGGGTAGATCTCTGGCCTAGGACAAACTTTTGGACCTGTTATTGAGGACCATAGTGAAATGTGAAAATCCTGGAGTTAGGACGTTTTGTTATGGTATCTCCTTGACAAGAGGTAGGCAAGTTCTGTCTAGGAATTTGATACCAGCAGGAGGGCATCGATGAGTTCTATCAAAGCTGCTGCTTTTATCTTTTGTCGCCTGTCAGTATGGTGTGGTCTGCCGGCATCATAAGACTGTAGGCTAGAACAGAGGTTAAAAGAAAGCCGTGATGGGTCACATATGTCGATATGGTTGTGCAGTCCGGAAGTATGGAAACCCGCAGCAATCCTTTGAATCCAGCTTTCCTTCTAGATGATGTTACGGCATTGCAAGGTGTTTATGATCACTGTTATGTTTCCCTAGGGGTGGAGCCCAAGGAGATGATGGATTAGTCATCCTTTCAAGTGACAGACATCCTTTTGACAATGGTAAGAAAACAAATAGTGGTTGCTCTGTATTTTTAGAACAAGGGCTTGGAAGAAATGATGACAACTCGAGGCTGCTATTCCATACGAAAACCAGTCATGCTTCTGTGTTTCATGGGAGGCAGATTTTCACAACAGAAGGAAAGAAAACAAAGTGATGAAAACCAATTATTTGTCTTTTGAGACGACAATGAAAACATAAACTTTCTATTGGTCCTTCACTTGTTTCCCTTTCATTTGCCTTTTAGTTTCTATGTGCATAATTCAGAACTCTTGTCACTGATTTCATAGGCACTCCTGCATTTCATAAACCAGTTATTTGTATTTTGAGTCAATAATGAAACATAAACTTTCTATGGTCCTTCGTCTTTTTTTCCCTTTAATCTGCCTTTTAGTTTTATACACAATTCAGAACTCGTCACTGGTTTCATAGGCGCTCCTGCATTTCATACTTATTTTAGCGGTTCTAGTTAATCTGCTCCATATTTCCAAAATAAAAGCGCATCTTGTATTTACATCTACTAATACTGACCTATGCAAATCTAAATTCTGAGCATCTTCCGTTTCTATGGTTCTCAGGCAATTGAAGCTACAAAGAATGTGGAGCAAGGTAACAAGGAACTCTCTCAAGCAATCCAGCGAAATAGCAGTAGCAGAACTTTTCTTTTGCTCTTTTGTTTGTCCTTACCTTCTCCATTCTCTTTCTTGACTGGTATAACTGAGTTGAGCTGTATTTTTCCAATCCTTTCTTCTTGATGCTCACATGAGATGGGATAACTTAAAGCAGTAAACCAAGCGTATAAATCTATTCTGGCAGTAGACCTAATCTTAGATAGGAATTTGATGGCAACCAATTTAAAGTAGCTTCAGATAAGGCTTCTGCGTTATAATTAGTTTATGGCTATGGTGAGTATTGTTACTTTTACAATTGAATCCGATTATCCTTTTAATGTGAAAGTAGGCAAGCGTGCATTCCAGTGACAAAGATGATGCTTTCGCTGGCTGTGACTTTGTGAAAAAGGTTTGATGCTACCTGATATTTATAAGTTATTCAGTGTACAATATATACCTCATCCAATCAGTGATGTCATACAGTGACTTTATGCGATGCTGGATTTAACTCGAGACAGCAGCTGAATCCCCACCTTAAGGAACCCACCCCAACTCGGTGGTGATCATGGAAGGGGAATCCAGTGATCAATTAGTGGCTCAATTCCCAGCCTGCAGCTAGGTTTGTTTCATAATGTGGGGGTGCTTGGTTGGGAGGAATGGGAGTCTGAAATCGGAATCGAAATGAGTGACTCTCATTTCAATCGTTTAGTTGGGAGGAGTTCCATTTCGATTTCAATTTTAGGGTGGAATGAAAATTGTTCAATTTATATAAACTTAATTTTATTTTTTTATAGATTTAAATTTTATTTTATTCTGATTTCGATCGTGAATCAAACATTTCGGAGGATTTGGTTATTCTGATTTGGATTTCAAATCATTTCGATTTTCGATTACGAATCAAATATTTTCTGAACGTAGTCTCATGATCCGCATGTACATTTTAAGATCCATCAACCTCTCATGTACTGTGGTGAAATGAAAACAACCATGTGAGCGTGCAAGTCCTCCTTACTGCATCAAATTTCGGGAGTATCCCTTCTGGTAGTCTGGTTCGGACGCATAACGTTTTTTGTGAACATCCCCTACTGGATCAAGTGCATGGTAGATATAATAAAATCTTCATTGTTATTGAGGTGGTGCGCTTCTCTTTTTAGGGATTTTTAGATCTGATCTTTATTTGGGGAGATTGTTGACCTCTCGAGTAAGATATCTATAAATGACTGTTTTGAGTAGACCTTTCAGTCTAGTCTGGACCTAGGTTTCAAATCTGATCCTGAAATATTTCCTCAAGGTCAATTCTTTGTGAGTTGCGGGCGGTGTAGAAAATCTAATATGGAGTGCACTGTCTTGTCTGATTGGTTCACGTAGTCATCATTTTTAACATACATTTAATGTCCAATGTCCGCAGATCAATTGTTTTCGTTTAAAAATTTGTATGACGAAAATATTTTATTTTTGATAAAATTATAATATTTATATTTATATTATGACATCTTATGTCTAGAGAGTTATAGTTTTTGTTCACGGGATGTTATAATATGTACATGATATCATAATTTTTTCAAAGAATAGAAGTATTTTCGTTATTCAAAATTTTTAAACGAAAAAGTTGTATATTGAAAAACAGTGACTACGTGGATCAATCGAATAAGACGATGTGCTTCATGTTGGATTTTCTACACCATTGTGGTGCATAAAGAATTTTTCATTTCCTCAATTAGGATAGGCCCGGCATGATAGCTTTGGATAGAGGCAGCGATAGGTTAATATCTGACCTATTCATAATTGAGTTGGAAGATAGGAATTACACATTCATCCTTGAGTTTCGCTTATCGATCATTTGTGTGACTAAAGGATGAGACAGAAGATAGAATTATATGCATGATATAAATTAATTAATTTATATGATAACATCATCATAATCAATTTAAAAATTTAGCATATATGATATTTCCAAATTAGCTAAAGATAAAATTGACTAAAATGTAATTGCATATCTTAAATCCTATAATTCATCATCTCTATCACTTTCAATAATATTAAAAAAAATAGCTAACTGAACTGCATGGAAGAATTATGAATTAGGGAACTTCATTCTCAGCCGACAGGATAATCCCAAGTGACCCATCGGGCCGCCCAACCTCACACATTGCAATCAATATTGATTTTAGATTTAATCTGAAATTAGTCACCAACCTATTTATTGGGATGGATTTTTATAGGCCCGATTAGATTTTGTTACCTCTATTGATCAGGCCGCACTCTAGCCTGATCTTTGAACTCTAGCTTGATTCAGCCCTAAGCGCACCCAATCATTTACATCTTTTGTTTGTGTGGCAAGTCTCTCTAGAAATCTTGTGAACTTGCGAGGCGAGAAGGGCAAATAAGTCTCACGAATGTGGAGAAGATTTTCATTGAAGGTGACTCTACTACCATTATTGGATAGATCTATGATAATAGAAGGCAGCTAGAAGCCCATCCACTCCTCTCTGACATTTGGACTACTCTTCACCTCTCAGTTGCAGTGGTGGTATGGCATGTTTATCGGAAGGCGAATAGTACGGCAGATTAGGTAGCATCGTTTGTTGCGGAGCACTCTGGAGATTGAGCTTGGCAACAGGGTGAGAGTATCCCACCGATCCTGTAGAAATTTTTGTATTTTGACTTTCTGGGTTGCTCTCACGTCAAAGTGATGTGACCGTCCGTATGTACCCAAAAAAAAAGAAGTCTCACCAACGTTCACTTTACTCTATAATATTCTTCTCTCTCTCCCTACCTCTCTTCATCCGTGGTAGTTCTTGAGCCTAATTTGTTAGAAAACATGATGAAATATATTTCCCATGAGAGCCGATTGCAATCTAATTGAACTAACAATCAAATATTAGTGCAAAAATAATATTAAAGTAATTTAAAACTAACAGGCCAGAGGCATGCATTGCAATATCCTAAGGTGCTTCTCGACCCTCGTATAGAATTAGACTCGAGCACTCCATCGAAAGGTACAACTGGTAACCTTCCTTGCGGGTATGACCTTGGAAAAGATGATAGAGCTTCCACCCAGTAGATGAAGGATCAAACAAATAGATTAAAAAACTTGGAAGAGGACTGGAAGAAGAAAGTTTCGAAGAGAAACGAAGAAGGATTAGAATAGAAGAGGAGAGAGTCTTTTCTTACTTCCTCCAACTCCTAACAAATGGCCCAATTTATAGGCCCAAGAATTAGCCATTCGGGCTAATCCAATATTAAAAAGCATTAAGCACATAATAAGCAGGCAATGGGCAAAAAATCGACGTATAAAAAATCAATGGAAAAAAAGTATTAATCAGGCGATTAACGATAAGCAATGTTAATTGTATTTATCCAAAGTTAAATAAGGAAAAAAAGTAACAAGCATTAAAAGAAAAAATAAAGAAGAAAAAAACAAAATATAGGCCCTATCACAACGTAGATGCACGTATGCGAGTCAAGCTGGGCCGAACCCCGTGCACATATGTGAGATTCATCCCTAAAGCTCACAAGGCCCAAGAGAAGTATTTTCAAATAAACTCCTTCCCAACATTTTCTCTTTTCAATATGGGACTAAATAAACAAAGAGTTGGGTTTTGGTTGGAGAAAATTTTAAGTTTTCAATTCTCTCCAAAACACCAACAATCTCTCTCAAAACTCAAAATTCTCAAAATAATCCAAATATAAACTTTAACAATATGAAATAATTTTTTGCTAGGTATATATACTGTGCAATAGGTGAAATATTTTTTATGACTTAACTTCAGTTAGTGTTAATAGTATCAATCTGAAGAAAAATGGAGTGAACTAGGTCTCGAGCTATATTTTTTTAACTCAGATTTTTACTATTACATATACAATACAGAAGCTTATATCGCAAGTTTGCACATCAATGGTTGTATGCAAGTATCTTGATTATTTCATGAGAGTTTCTAGAGATTGCTTATATCTCTAGTGCGGCCAAATATAGATACTTTTAAATAGATGAGTTCCTCCAGAGATATATGTAGTGTCACATCTCAAGAAATATCTCTTGGATCTCATTCAGAGATAAACTCTTATAGAAATAAATATCTCTATAGGAGAACTAATCAGATGGGCTAGAATTTATAACTCCTATATCTAATAAACCACGTACACTCTCTGATCAATCAATTAGCTTATTATTATTATATTGAACTTTCTTCAATGATCTCCTATCACAAAGATTGGGTTTCCACTATTGAAAGATTTTTTATTGGCTAAACCCGATCCCTCGATAACTCTAGGATCTTAGTCCTATTTAAGTCTTTTGTAAGGCAATATGCAAGATTAAGGTTAGTTGTAATATGGTTCAAAAAAATAATTTGAAGTTTTTTTCTTTTTACAGACTTTGGTCTTAGTTTAATATGTCTGTTTGTTTTAGTATTTACAAGTTTTTTTTTAATAAAATCCATGGGGCTCTTGAATCACAATAAACATATATGAAAAGAATATGAAAAGATACTAAAAAAATCTTGGATAGAAGTTCTTTTAGCCATTCAGCTTCAGAACAGATAGAATCAAAGGCAATAAGTTCAGCCTCCATATTGCTTCTAGCTAAAATGATTTGTTTGAAAGATTTGCCAATAAGCAGTACTCCCTTCACGAAGAAAACATAGCTAGAAGTACATTTCACATCTAATATGTTATCTAATTTGAGTCATTATAATCTTCAAGTACATTTGGATAACCATAAAATATAGAAATATTTTATAGTACATTTAAGATATTGGAATACTCTCTATAAAGTAGTCCAATGAACTATATTAGGATTACTAATGAGTCTAGAAATAGTATCAGCAATATCAGGTCTATTTCGATTAGATAGATACATTAAAGAACTAATGATCTGAGCATACCTCTATTGATTCACAGATTTTTCTGTGTTCTTTAAGAGATGGATAGATGGATCATGAAGAGTAGATATAGAAAATAATCAGAATATTCGAATTTATTAATGACCATTTGAGTATAGTGAGATTGGGATAGACAAATTGAATGAAAGTACGAATGATCTTCATATTAAGAATTAGATTAGCTTCATCTAAATTTTCATATCAAAATGATGTGATGAAAATTTTTTGATGTCATTGACTAAGTCAAGGTCAGGAGCAAGAATCAAAATGTCATCAATATAGAGGCAAAGAAGAATAAATGGATTATCAACTTGTTTATGATAAAGATAAGTATCTGATTCATTGATTTAAAATTCATAGGAAAAGATTACTTGATCAAACTTTTCATGCCATTATTTATGAGCTTGCTTCATTCTATAGAGAGATCGAACAAGTCTATGACTTTATACTCTTAGTTTGGTACTGAAAATTTTCAGACTACTATATGCAAATCTCATCTTCAAGATCTCTATACAAGAAGGTAGTCTTGACATCTATTTGATGAATAATAAATTTATGAATGAAAGCTAAAGCAAATAGAACTTGGATAGTAGTAATATAAGTTGCATGCGAATAGGTATCAAAGAAGTTAATACCAGCTTTTTGTCCAAAATCTTAAGCAAAAAACCTTGTCTTGAATTTTTTTATTATACTATCAGTCCTCATTTTCTTTTTGAAGATCCACCTGTGTCCTAAAAGTTTATTTTAGAAGGTAAATCAATGAGAATGTAAGTGTTATTTTCAATAATGGATTCAATTTCATTATTTATTGCCTCCTTCCAGAATGGAGCATCAAGAGAGTTCATGACTTCTCAATAAGTGGTAAGAGTATCTTCTATCAAGAAAGTAAAGAAGCCTTCATCAAAATAGTTTTCAATTCTAGTTCTCTTGTTTCTCCTAAGCTCAGATCCAGGAGTTAATTCTACTAGAGTTGGAATAGATGATGATGGTGGTAAATTTGAAGAGGATGGATGATCAATGATTGATCTAGAAATTTGATTTTTAGAAAAAAGATATTTCAAAAAAATTGCATCCCTAAATTCAATGATGATATTGTTTGATATTGTAGGAATTTCAAAATTGATAATAAAAATCTATAGGTATTACTATCTAGAGAGTAGCCAATAAAATAGCATCAATAATTTTGATCCTATCTTAACTCTCTTTGGTTTAGAAATTTAACTTTAGCTAAGCACCCTAAACTTTGAAGTAACTAAGCTTGGATAGATATCTTTTCTAAAGTTCATAGGATATCTTTCTCTATTTTACGTGAACTCTATTTAAGATATAACAGATTGATAAAAGAGCCTCTCTCCATAAGTTCTGAGGTACACCAGAATTTATAATCATGGCATTGATCATATCTAATAGAATTAGATTCTTCCGCTGAGCCACACCATTTGATTGAGGAGAATAGGGAGCAGTGACTTCATAAATAGGATCGATTCATTTAAAGTATATTCACCTCCTCGATCATACCTTAGGATTTTAATCCTTTTTCCAAGTTGATTTTTGGCTTCTGTTTTGTAAACCTTGAACTTGTTACAGACTTCATTCTTAGTCTTCAAAAGATAGATATCGTAAAATTTAGAGAAGTCATCCATAAAAGTTACAAAATAATGACTACTTCCATGGATTGGTCCTCTATTTGAATCATATACATCACTATGAATAAGTTTAAAAATTTGAATATCTCTAAAAGCTACAGGCTTAAAATATTTTCTAGGTTGTTTAGATTGAATACAAATTTTACACTTAGAATTGTATTCAATATTGAAATTTAAAATTAGATTAAAGTTAGATATTTTCTTGATTGATCTAAGATTGATATAACCCAATCTTCTATACCAGAATTTAACACAAGAAATATAGAAGAACTAATGAAACTTTTATTAATTTTGGAAGGAGAAATTACACTTAATTTGAACAATGCATCGGACATAAAGTTTTTCCAATAAATACATTTCTTTAGGAATTATAACTTTATTGGATTTTAAGACAATCTTAAAATCTAACTGAATAAGTAGAGAACCACTTGACAAGTTTTTCTTATGATAGATACATGCTGCATGTTTCGAAAAGTTAATGTCTTGTCTAAAGTAAATTTCAGGTTAACTATTTCTCTTCCTACTACTTTGATAGTTGTCCTATCATCCATGGTTACACTTTCTCCACTTGATCTCTAATATAAAGAAAACCAAGATTTATTAGCATAGATATGAATGTTCGTTCCGATATCTAACCAATACTCTGAATCTAAATAGGTTAAATAGATAGAATAAAAAAACTGATTTAAGGATGATGGTTGTCCTTCGACCATGTTAATTTGAGGTTTAGGTTGGTTTTGATTCTTCTTCTTTTTGTAGACAATCTTTACTTTTTTAGTAGAAACATTGGGATGCAAAATGATTGTCTCGACCACAGACGAAGTAGAACCTCTCATCACCTTATTCTTAGGTCTTTGGACTTGATTGTTAGGTCTAGGCTTTTGATTTTGATATCTGGGTTTATCCTTTTCTTTGAAATTCTTTTCTTTAGCTTTGAAATTTGGGTTTGACCTCTATAATTTTGATCCTTAGGATTCAGACCTAGGTTTTAGGATTAATTCAATAAGATTGACCTTAGCTTTTAGCTAGTTTTTTGATTTTTTTGAATTTTTTTAAGTCTAAATTGATCTTCTATCCTAATAGATTGAAGAATATACCTAAGGATGAGGGAAGACTGGGATCTTTTAAGGTCACTGGCAAATTGAGCTCAAAAAGATGGAAGTTTTTCTGTCAAGCATGATACTTGATAGGTTTCACCAAGAGTAGATCCCCCTCTATGATCTTTTAGATTAGGTTTTGAAACTGATGAATCTGATCAATGATGGATATGTTGTCCATCAATTTAAATTATGGAAGTCAGAAATAGTGAATCACATAGCCCCCTCATAATCTCGAATATAAGTATCTTCTAAAGCCTGCTAGTTTTTTAAGGTCTTAAATTTTCTATATATTTCATATAATTCATCAAATAGACAACTAAGCATTCTAAACCTACAATGATAATTTACTTCTTCAAAAGATTTAGAATCTATACCAGATGAGGATAATTTGAAAGGAAGTGATTTTTTTAGAGCAAATAATGAACCTAGAGATATCAACCAGGCTTCTAATTATTCTTGCCATCTAAGAAAATCTTTTTTATTAAACCTATCAGGTTTGAGATTAGAAAAGTCCTTAGAACCCATGAGAATGTATCTAAAAAGAAGCTAAGAAATAAGATTGATGTTAGAATTTTATATCTCGAGATTCGATCTACATTGATCCCACAGTGAGGTTCGTGATGAAAAATGAAATCCAACAAGATCAATATCACCTCAAACGGAGCTCGGATGGAGAAGATATGTACTTTTGAAGTCGGCACGCAATCTGAGGCGGAGGAGGACCACTGGCGGCCGACGGCGGTGCGGCCGCAGGCTGCGGGATGCCTCCCAGTGCGCGGCAACGTGC
>KE504711.1:1183156-1202519 GCA_000441515.1 Elaeis oleifera | reverse complement strand
CCCTCAGCTATGCAATCCATCTCCTCCTCGCCCACCCCGCCACCGCCCCACACCCCCCCCCCCCTTCTGATAAACTTGGAAGTAAACTTCTCATTAGGAAAGCAAAACACTGTGCCAACAAGATGCTTCATAAAACAGAATGTCCCAATAATAACATATATATTTGCACCACAAATATTAATCATATATATAGCCTATGAACAAATTGAGATCAATTCATATTGGGTTCTTTTTTTTTTAAAAAAAAAAAGACAAACAAATGAATGGCAATCAAACATTAAATCACCACATTTTTGGGCAAAGTTCAGGGCAAGCGTTGCCAACCCAAATGGCTGGGATAAGACTTGATGATTATGGATATCCTGGGTTGGTAAACAAGATAATTGAAGCTAAAGATGACATGTCTACTGGCTTGTAAATTAGGAGCAGCCACCCTGATTTTTTGTCAATAAATGAGAGAGATTCTTGGCGAACACTAAGGTCATGTTATTGTACATTGTTCTATGTTGCCATTCACAATGATCTCAACAAGGGATCTTAATGCCAATACATATATTTTAACATCAACAAACACCATCAGCATTTGTACTCAACATATGGCATGTATGAACTTTATTGTCATATTGACAATACAAATTTTATTTGTTATAAACCAAAACCACAATGCAAAGGCTTGATCAATTAAATCATTAGTGAATTTACACAAATAGATCCACTTTTATCTTTGCAAAATTCCAGATTTGGAAAACCCTGTGCCTGTTGGCCAAGTCTAGATATCTCACCTGCCTTGATTAACAATATAACTTTTGCTCACATCCATTATGTTACAAATGGAGTGGCAAATTTTACATGTCTCACTGAAGCTTTTTGTACCCTTCTTCGTGTAAATTATTTCCCACTTTTATGGGCTGTTTGGTTGATAAGTTTTATCTAACATGTATATAAAAAATCAAAAAGAATGAG
This sequence comes from Elaeis oleifera, assembly GCA_000441515.1. Lineage (NCBI taxonomy): Eukaryota > Viridiplantae > Streptophyta > Magnoliopsida > Arecales > Arecaceae > Elaeis > Elaeis oleifera. The sequence goes on along the minus strand of KE504711.1, from coordinate 1,201,556 downwards.
TTTTACAAAAAGTTATCTGGTTGTTATCCATGATATGTGTTTGGCCAAAACTGACAAGTCATAACTGGGTTTTATAAAACAGGTTTTCCTATTTTTATAAATATTTTTTACAGAGAATCATATTTTATGAATATATGTTTAATAAAATTAGCTGGCAATCAAACAATCCCTTAATTTTAGCATTCTATGGCTTCACTTCTTATTAAAGGCCAATGTATATTAGTTCCTAAAAGTGAAGTTTTTAGTTCAAGATTGCATACATCCAATTGGCATCAACTGTTGTCAGTTCATGAGAAACAATTAACAGGATAGAATAATCCTTTTTTATCTTCTTGACTCTTAAACATTTTTATACACTACCTACCAAGAATAAGTGGCAACCTATAACATCTTCCTTTGTATATAAAGAAATTAGTTCCATTCTCGAAATCTTAGTTGCCAAAATCAAAAGCAGATATCGGCACAAGTGCAAGAGTGGGAAGCAAACGTATTAAAACACTTAATGTAAGGAAGCACTTAGTTGCATGCATGATGTCGAGCTTCCAAGGAGTTTCTGAATCAGTTAAGTCATCCTAGGTAGATTTTTCCAGCTACTATGCTCCAAAATAAGCATCGACAATGTTAGAAAACTTTCCATTCTCATTTAGATTTTTGCATTTACATGATTTGAATAAGTTTTTTAATTAAGAGATTACTCAACTAGCTGCATGGCTTGATGGCATATCAAAGAGAAGCTTTAACCTTGGAAGAGGAAGAATAAAAGACCCAACATTTATGTATATAAATATCTACTGGATACATTTAATAAACGGGTAAAATGTTCAACATACTAATGTTAATCCAACTAAAATTGCAAGAACTAATTGCATCAGTCAAACAAATTTGAAACATGTTCCTCAAACTTAATTGCCACAGTCTTAAGTTTGTTTTCGCAGAAAGATTAGATATACAAGAGCATCCCCAATTTTGATATATAATGACCAACACAGCATTGACATCAAACAAAAGCCTGAACTTGGATTAAAATCTAGGGGGAATCAGTAAACAACAACGAACCAGTTTCATGATCGGTTCAGGGCATGGCAGTGAATCCAGCATCGAACACGAATCCTCTGTACACCCCTTCATTGTAACCTGGAACACCATCCACCCACCTCCACCCACCGATGGCCTCCTCCTCCCACATCGCCAGTTTCCCCTCACCCTCTTCCCCGAGAACCAGACCCTCCCATCCCCGCCGAACACCTTCACCTTGTTATTCCCACAGCAGCCGCCGCCGCCGCCGCCGCCACACCCAACGGCCCGGCCTACGCCGCTGCCGCCGCCGAAGCACCGGTACATCTCCGGCGGCATCCTGCCGGCCTCATCCCACTCCAGCGTAGCCAGATCCAGCCTCAAGATCAGGACCGTCGAGCACGGCGCGTCGAGCGCGAACGACGACCGCAGCCCTCCGATCATCAGGATCTGGCCGCTCCCCGCCCCGGGGATCAGCCGGGGCCGCTTCAGGATGTCGAACACGTCCCCCCACTCGTGCCGCTCGATCGGGGCCCACCCGCGGGCCCGCCGAGGTCGCGAAGCCCGCAGGAGAAGAGCTTCCACTGGCTCCGCCATGGCGTTCCGACGTCGCAGAGGGTGTAGACCGTGCCGCCCATCAGAATCGGGCTCCGGGGCTTCGACGGGAGGTTGAGGGAGAACTTGAGCCACCGGTCGGCCCCGGGGCGTAGGCGAGGCGGCGAGCTCTGTGAGGACGAGGGCGGCGCCGCCGGGCCGGCGAGGACGGTGCCGTGGCGTGACCACGCGGAGCCGAGTGGGGGAGGAGGCGGTAGGACCGGGCGAGCGGGTTGCAGAGGACAAGGGACCTGGCGTTCTTAAGGTCGCCGGCGGTGGAGGAGGCGGGAGAGGTGTCGGCCCAGAGGTAGAGGAGGGAGGAGGAGGCCGTGACGGGGAGGAGGAGGGGAAAGGAAGGAAAGAGAGCGGGAGGCGGAGCCAGTGGCCGACGGCGGGTCGAAGGCGTGGAGGGAGGGAGCGGGTGAGGCGGCGCGGGGGTGGCGGAGGGCGAGGAGGCGAAGCGGCGGTAGGGCAGCGAGGAAGGGCGGGCATGAGAGGGTGTCGCGGAAGAGGCGGCACACGGGGCGGCAGGCGATAGCCTGGCGGAGGGGAGGCGGCCGAGGACATTGTAGAGGGCGTCCGGCGGGAGGACCAGGATGGGGGGGCTCAACGACGGAGAACCCGGCTCCTCCTCCTCAGCCTCCGCCACCGCCGGTGGCGGGCGTCAGACACGTGGAGCAAGTGACTCAGGGGCATCGCCGCCCGGGGGAGTCTCCGAGTCTCTTCCGCTACTGCTGTTGGTGGTGGGAAGAAAGGTTAGAAAACTGGTTGGTGAGGTGTGTTCAAGGGGCAGTCGACCGAGGCTAGATTTACGGAGTTGCCCTCCTGATCTGTTTCATGTGGACCGTTGGATGACCGATTTTCTCTGATGGCTAGAGAGAAGGATTTGATGTGTGGTTACCGTGAGGTGAGATTATCCAAAAAAAAATGTAAAATGCTTTGCAAAGTGACCCGTTTGCGGCACCCATCCCGAACATGGCTGAAGGTGCGGGTGTGGGTCGATCGGGGGCGTCTGGGTTGTGGGTGGGAACGATACAGTTGGTTTGTTCGGTAAAAAACATAGCCACGCGGTTTGCCTGCGTGTCGACAGCCGGGTATACCCTTTGAACAAAGTCATACAGGGCGGGCACAAGGGGATAAAATATGGGACCGGCTTCATGTGATACCCACCCTGAAGTAGAAACTCAAAAATTATTATACAATTATTATACAAAAATTTATTTAAAGATATATATTAAGTTGTTATATAATTAATTTATTAAATATATATTATCTAACTGTATATTATACATCGATGAACGTCGTATTTAAAATTATATATTAATTTATTTAGATACGTATATTGATTTGATAGATGATTAATTTATTTAATGAAAACATATTTTTTTAATTTATATGAATAAGAAGATGATTATTATTATAATAATATTTTAATAATTAAATTTATAAATTTTAATTATATTTAATGTTAATCATGCATGTCCTTTTTCTGGCATTTTAAACGCATTGTCTCTTCTTTCTGTGCAATGATGGGGGGCTGTGTGCTAACTTTTTAATTTTGATCCCTCCCATCCATCACGATACCACACGTCCATATACTTTAGAGGGATCAGAAATTAAAAAAATTATTGCCGGTGGTTCGAATATTAGAATGATAACCAATATAGATGCTTTGTTAGAATCCGGTTCATAGGGACGAGTCATCAAGTTTGCCAAATTTCTTGTGAGATGGCGTGGGATGCCAGGAAATCCCCCTGGTCAACCGTCGAGGTTGGTGGTCATGTCACGTTTCACAACATTGGGTATGCAGTGGTATTGGACATGAGACAAGTTGCAGGGTTTAAGACTACAGCATTGATCCTTATATCATGGGGTTATTTTCCCGGGCAAGGTACAACGACCGACCAAATGCTGGAAATCTCCTTGCAAAACTAGTTACCTTGGCATATGAGGATGTTACATTGCTAAGACCATTTGACACCATAAGTTTCTCAGATAATCATGGAATAAAATGTCGTGAAAATATCTTTAAAATGGCTGTGCTTTCATATATTTATGTAACAGTAACTCGGCATGTAGTTCTGTGCAACTGCATGGAGGAATCGTGTTGCTAATAAGTTGACAATTTATGAGGGTATACTCCATATTTTGTATGCACGACAATTCAGGGGCAGGCTCTTCTGCAAAACAGTGCAAGGCCACTGTAGGTATTTGGTATCAGGTAAATGGGTCATAGAGGTCATTTTCATTCCACCTATGCATGTTTCTTCTCTGACTAATGCCTTTTGACTATTGGGATTCAGTTAGGAGCTCTAAGCCGGTTGGGAGATTTCTAATCTCTATCAGCAGCCTTTGTTGTGTGTGTTTTTCTATTTCTTTTTCTTTTCTTTTTTTTGATATAAGATGGAGGAAGTGAGGGACTTTCCCCAAACTTTATTAAGATAAACTATTTTGATGGTATAATTACATGGGGATGTGGAGAACACAAAGCAACCAGTACAACTAGGAAAGATTTACCACCAAGGGAAAAGTAATGTTGCAAGCATAGCATGACCACCCAAAGATTTCCCCGAGCATAGATTGGCCCGTAGCATGAAATAGTAGAGGAATTTATGAAGGACCACCCAAGGGGAAGAACTTCTTCTTCGGAAAAATTGTTGAATTGCTCACAACAGTGCCATTAACAGTTGATCCCAACCTTTTAAAGTTCTTGCGAATTTTCTTCGACCTTGAAGATGTCCAAGGGCATAAAGGTTGGAAGGTAGCCCACTCAACCGCAGGCATCTTATAATAGAAGCATATAGATTTTGTAAAAGGGACATCCCATAAAGATATGAGTTGTATATTCCACGCCACCTACACAAAGAAGGCGTCCTGATTTCACCGTCCAACCTTTTCTTGCCGAAAGCTCTCGAGTGTGCAGCCCATCCTTGGGTGCAAGCCATATAAACACTTTGTTTTTTTTTTTGCAGGTACCTTAACCTTCCAAATAACTTTGAAATAAGGGCTATAATGAGAGCAAATATGCATGATATCCATTCCAGACACCTTGAGTTGGAGCATTGGTTTGCTTGCCTTTGGAATTGCAGAAGAACAAATAGTGGAAGAGACATTAAAAATTATGATCTAGAAGACGTTTTAGACAGCATTTCTTGTCAGTTGGTAAATTTATCTCATTAATTGAGCTTTTGAGCGTTCAGAGGGGGCTTATTTTGTGGCTGACTATGCCGAGATTGTATTATTGGTAACAATAGAGATGGAAGAATGGCTGTAAAAAGTATTTTCTTTTTCCTTTTTTTTTTTTCTTTGAGGAATCATGGAGGAAGTGACAAACTTCCCCAAGAATTTTATTGAAAGATAGATAAATTACAGAGGATGGCACAAGAGAGTAGGAGTAGATGAGGATGGAAGAAAGCCTAAGAGCAATAGCTTTGCGACTATCCAAAGCTTTTCTGGAGCACGAACTTGCCCCACAAAGAAAGGACTGCGCAACTTCGTGGAGAATGGAAGAAACCGAAGCATTTCTTTCTTGCCAAATGTACCAGTTGATCTCAACCCTTTCTACCGCTTTGCTTGGACCTTACGACGTCTCCAGTGGCTCGACAATGACAGGGTAATTGTTCTTGGGCATGCGAACAAGTGTTGGACGGACCGAGTTATCTTCACATAGAGGCCTCCACCTACGACACAAAGGTGCATGTCAGCTTAACGTAAAACAAAAAACGGAAAAAAAACAAAGTTTCTCCATCACTTCTTCTCAGTTTACTTGAATCTGCAGGTAAGATGATGGAGAAAAACGCAAATCTCCAGCTTGGCCAAGTTTATTCCCGGGCACATCCGTGGTCCACTGCCAAACCCCAAGAAGCTGAATGGTTTTAATGGATTCTGCAACAACACAAGATGATGAGTCATTTTACGCCAACTCCAATATATTAAGCTGTAGGCTATCATGAAGAAATTTAAACTTACATCAAACCTGGATGGATCGAACTTCTCGGGGTTGGGAAGACATCTGGATCATGGTGAATGGAGACTACATCCAGATTCACCGACCAACCTTTCTTAATGTCACAACCTGCAAGGTCCAAGTAATTTGGTGTTAGCTTCAGCAATTTGTTTTCAGAGAGGGAATTGGAATGTTCAAGTTTTCAGCTTCTGACCGTCGATGCTAAATCCTGGGCTGCTTTTCTTGAGAACCAAGGTAAGATGGTGGCTTTGCGAAGTGTTTCACTTATTACCTGGGCTTCACAATATACCAGATAAGAAACTAGAATCCATGTATTAGAGAACTCGATGTGACCATTTTACCTTGATGGTATAAGGCATGTTGTTGACTTCGGACCAGGTAAGATGCGAACTACCATGTCTTCTTTCTTGAATTCCTATATGCTCTTCCTGCCAATACGGTGTCAGCTGCTAGCACTGATTGTGAACTGATGGATGGAATAGTTTCAGGTTATTGAGCTCATCATTACCCTGAGATTTTGAAGAACGTCAGGGTTTTCTCCTAGAAATTTGATAAGCCATGTGAGAGCTGCGGTCGTGGTGTCATGCCCTGCAACAAGCAGAGTTAAGATATTGTCCTTGAGTTGTGCATCCGTGAGTTTATCTGAATCATCATCTGTTTCTTCTTTGCTATGCTTTCTTAGGAGTGTCTGCAGGAAATCATGGTGAACATCCTTTCCATCCCTTCTCTTGGAGATTATAGAGTCCAGCATTGCGTACATCCGGTTCCGAGCCTGTTCCATTTGAGCACCATTAGAAAGCATTTTATTTGTTCACTGAGGTATCATCTTAGATTGATTTCAAAGCATTTGCTTCTTTTCAGACTGATGAAACAAATTCATGAGGAAGCTACGGAGAAAACATGATCTGCGCCTATATTGATAACACCGGACTTCTCATGATTGATCGAGTTCGGTGAAATCATGATGTGTTATATAATTTTCCAGGGAACATGTTGGGGACATCACCTCGAGACCACGGTGGAATGCGAACCCCGGGATCTTGAAAGGCAAGGATGCAAAGGAGGATGATATAAGCTTGAAGTTGGCGCGAAACTTCTCTTGCTCTTCTCCATATGGTTCCAAGCTCATTATCATATGGGCTATCACCTTGAGTGTGAACTGCAGATCATTTAAGCAATAGAAGATTAGCGAAAACTCATAACAAGCCTCAACAAAATTGCATCAGCAGTATCTTCACACACAATAGAAGCCTCCTCTAGCACAAAGACTCTCCTCCCAGCCCATCCATCCAGCGTCTTGATGGCTAGATCATCAATGAATTGAAGGTACTTCTTGAGTGCATCTATCGATAGGGGCTCGGCGATCAATCGTCGGAGCCGCTTGTGCTCTTCGCCACTGGTTGTAAGCAAGCTTGTGGGCCTAGCACCTGCTGCCCTGTATAGAACAGGTTCAAGCTCACCATTCCATCTTTTCCGGACAGCAATATCTTGCTTGCTTCTCTTCCTGTCATGAAGACAGTAAGCCTCCCCAAGACTCTTGTTTTGAACACTTTTCCATACCTGAAAGAAGGAAGCAGAATTTAGTGCTGAAAAAATCATTTCAAATTAATGTTTAAAGAGTATACTCAGTTCTGCAAGATTTAGAGTTTGATGCTAACGTTTGCTGTCTCTTATGCACGAAGCTGTATATTCCCGAAGCACTCGAAAATTCTGAGATAAAAGAGAATGTCTCTCCTATGAGAGGCCAACCCAAGCAGCCTGGGATTCTTCTCATCTGACTTGTGGATGCCCATGAGTGCAACCATATGAATCCTGAAACTAAGAGTATGGAGAGAAGCACAAGGATCTGTAGGCTGCTCAAGTCCATCTCTATACACTAAAACTGCAGAGAAAATAACACCCTCAGCCAACCAAAGTTATATATGATACGATCTCTAGGTATTTTGTTCCCTTTGCTTCTGAGCATATCCTTTTATAATTGCTTCTGTCATTCTGCAGATGATGTGCCAATTTTCGCATTTTTTTTGATGAGAAAGAGGCATAATGCCCATGGAGGTTTCATCTAAGGACAGAAGCATTTGGTAGTCAATTGAGAAATTCAAAGCTTATTGAATTTGGAGTTTCTCTTTTCTTTCTTATTTAAATTGTTTTTTAAACATGGTTATCCAAATTACATTTGTTTGTTATAACCGATGATGCCTCAAGGAATGAATATTCATTTTGTAGCTATTCTTCTTGGTATCTAAGAGTCTATCTTGATATCATTCTATTGGATTATTTGAGTTTGGGTCATTGGGATATTCCCACAAGTTGTCATTGGGATATTCATTTGTTTCCATTTGATCTGTCTGCTTTTGAAGTTGGCTGGAATGGTATTTAAGACACCAATGGCTACAACTTCTATGCGTCATAGGAACAAAGCCTAAATATGTCCAACTTGCTAAATACAAAAGGATTGTTTGAAGGCCAGCAGATGAAGATGATTGCCATTACTATGTGATGATGGCAAGACAATATGATCAAGAACATAAGCGATGCCCAGCTGTGGCCATTTGCTATCAGACAGCAGTATTCAAGTTATTGTGTCGAAGGAAACAATAACCACATGCCTTTGCAAGCAGTAAAGCAGGACACTACAAGAGAAGGTTCATCATTTATATGTAGTTCATAACTTGTCCACAATTGTTGAACCAAGGATGATGCATGGAAACAGTGCCAATAATCTCCGAACATGTCTATCCAATTCTGTGAGGATAGTTAATAGACTGATTTTGAAAAAAGAGAAGCATGACAAGAAACAATTCCATCATTTCAACTATTAAGTGCAATCTGCATAGGTTTAGTCAATTTGAAGTTTATGGCACAAGCTGCGCTCACCAATATATCCGATCATTTCAAAGTGCCGCAGCTAAAGTTTCCTAAAATTATTCTCAAGTATTCTTACTTTCTCGAACATCTTAAAGGTACACAGTTGTTAATCTCTGAGCAAAAATATCCGGTCCGATGATACAAAAAGTTATGCTAATGCATGCACATGTACACATTAATTTAGCCTCTACACCACTTTGTTCAGCTCCTATTTAGAAGCATATCAAGCAAGTACTAGAGAGGTTTATGGTTTCCATCTACAATGAAATCCATGGGATCTGATGGAGTCCGTGCATTGAACGATTGGATATTAAAGATGGCTGAGACCCATGGAACTGCTGAGAGTTTGATTAGGCAAACTACTGTGGATGAGAGATACATGGTATCTACTAATTAAGTGTCCTTTCTCTCGCAGCATTTGGACAGCTCTAAAAGTTCAGCTAAAGATTTGGAGTCAACCTTCCAACTTGCTTGATGCTTGGACTAGCTGGAGAAAATCTTCTTTTGACCCTTCTATTAGGAAGGCTACTGACCAGCTCCTTGCAGCCTTATTTGGGAATTTGGAAAGAGAAAAATCAAAGATTATTTCTTAGAAAGACATGCTGTGTCTACTCATGCTTCAGAAAATTTTACATACATTTAAATCTTGAGAGAATCTCTCCTCAAAAAGTTCGGCCGATGGTCATGAGAAGGCTTGGAACAATCTGCTATCTTTGGTTGGAGCCGTCTCTTCATGTTAAAGCTAGGACTATGATCTGTATCTTAGCCTACACCTGTATTGCTGCTTGCTCTTCCACTTATCCTCTATTCACTTCAAGTTTCAGCCGGAACTTAAATGCAAGTACTTAACTTTCTTTTGATTTTCTAGCATCCTAAATGATGGTTAGACTCTTTCTTTTTTGATCTTCTATAGCTTGGACCTTCTTTCACTTTTCCTTCTGTACACTTTCTGTAATTATACTATTCCATAAAACATACTGGCAGTTCACCTGCCTCCCTTGTCATCCAAAAAAGAGAGATATATGGTGGCACCAACTGCTGAATTTCTCTGTTGAACGTATCGCCATTAACCTTCGAGACTTCTCCTATTGCTATCTTGAGCTGCTGAATTACTTATCTCAGCTCCTCACTCAGAGCCGTAAGAAACCCAAAAGTGTTTGTTAGTTAATTTTGATGCATAATATATGTATATATAACTGAATGGAGAAGCATAAGCAAGAAACCTCATTTAAATTTGGTGTTTAGCACATGCAGTTCAGATTGCTGTGGAACCCTGGCCCCAAAAGCTGTTCCAATATGAGATTTCACATACATGGACTTGAACGGAATTGTTGTCCAGATCCACCGTCCACCTATGTCGCTCAGTATTTTACAGAAGATGTTTAACCGTAAGATTTTACTGGTTTAAAACAATTGATGGTGTCACACCTTATATGATAAACAAACTGGGTTCTACAGCCCGTATATACCCAGATATAAAGTAATTATAGCCTAGATATAGGGTAAATAGTTCACAGATGAAATCATAATCATCCGAGCTTTTCTATCACATGCATTGCATTTCTGTTGCCAAAATATATATATATATAAATTAAGATTTTGAAGGTGATTCTTCCATCCAGAGTTTATAGAAAATAGTTAATTTTATAACAGATTGGGACTCTTTGTGTTGCTTTGGTCCAATCAAGCTTAGTTTGACAGCTCTTAGATCAAACTTGATATTACCATCATTTTGAGCTCAATTCTAGCTCAATTTGGATCCATGTTGGACAAGAGGCTTGCTAATCAGCTTAATAAGCCTAATTTGCATTAAAACAATTTGATATTAAACTAAGCGTAGTTTGAACTTAAATTATAGCTTAATTAAAACTTGATTTCTATTGGTTCAAGTCCACATCAATATTTTATTAGATATAAGAACTAATAAATTATAATGGTTATATAAATAATTTGCTACATTTGTGATATTAACTTGTATATATAAATATAAATACATTCCAGCTTTGCTCAAACTAGGATTGAAACTGGGCCGAGTTATATCCTATCAGAGCCCAACCTGAAATATATTTTTGAGCTTCAAGTCCGAATTTTTTGAAAAACCCAAGCCCTAATATAGTCCGAACACAATTGGGCTAGCCCCGATTCATTAAGCTCGCATACTCTCTAGCAACCTCTTCTTCTCTGTCTTCTCCTTAATCTTCAATATGCTCTGATTCATGGAATGCTTCTCATTTGGAATCGATTTGAAATTGGAATTCACATCCGAATCTAGACCCAAAAATCTCTCACTCTAAGCCAAGTTTAGCATGTCCGTGTTCAAAAAGATGAAATGTGAAGAATTCACATTACTCCATCTACTCTTGCACACCACATCCTATACTATAATTCAATGCTTGAAATTGTGGTAGAACCATCCGCCGCCGTCATTCGTTCTTCCAAAATCGACAAATTTGGCTTCTCCTTCTTCCATTTCATCTTCCAAAAGTTACTTCTGGTGCTAAATCTTGAGGAGCCATGGTGGCTACTATTATCGCCGAGCTACGTCTTGATGAAAAGCTTAAGATATTTTCGCAAATTTTCTCCTCAAAAGGGGGAACAAGAATATGAAGCTGGTGGAGTCCTTGAAGAGAGTGGTGTTCTTGATGGAGACCTTGCAACGACAGAGAAAGCAGTAAGGGGGGGCAGTTAGGATGGGCCTTGAGCCGAGTGGAGGTGAGGGGCCAATTATGATCTAAATGAAGATGAAAGAGATTGAGAGGATTGGAGAGAAATCATAATATCTTAGGAAATGATGGATTAAGATTGATGACTAGTAACCGATGAAGTGATGACATACAATCTTTAGAGAACATCGATGATCAGCGACTGACAAATGGCGATAAGAGACTATTAGATTGGACTTTGGAGTAGTTGATTACTGCCGGAGATGGAGAGAAAAAATTGAGAACCCTAAGCTCCAACCCCAAGCTTATGGACAGATATTTGATTTGGAATTTTATTAACTCTTTAAGAGAAGAAAGTATTTGGATAAGACTAACCCGGGTTGACTCAAGACCAAATCAAAGGTATATTCAAGCTTGATCTGAAAAAAAAAAAGTTTATATGTAAGCCCAAACATAATTTGATACAGTTCGGGCCTAGTTTGTATCCCGATCCATAGTCGACTCGGCCCAATAAGTTTTGGACTAGCTTGAGTTCATTTCTAACCCTAGCTCAAACCTTGCTCAGGCTGATCAATCCGATTGACAAACCTCCTTGTATTCTCTAAACATGTAAACTTAACTAGGTGGATTACTAAAAACAGTAATTAAAAAAAATCAGGAATTTAGAGTTACATCAACCGAAAAAAAAAAACTAGCTCCTGGGGGACTCGAAACATCTAAACATTTTCGGCGCCGGCTGAACCGAGCCGAGCGGAGCCGAACTCCTCGGGGCCGCCAGCGGTTGTTGGTTGGCGTGAGGGCACGCCTGCTGATGCCGACCAGCATGCCTTTCTCCCCCATGCTGACGTGTCTGGACCCGTTCCGAGTTCCGACAACCACCGAAAGTTTTCATCCGACGGCTAATGTGGAACTCGGACCATCCGACGGTCTACCTTCAACGGTCCAGGTCATTCCCTGCCGCTTTTCCTCCCTCGTGGTACGAATGATTCCTTCCCCCTCGATGACCGCTTCATCTCCCCCGCCCATCACACCAAACACGGAAAACCCATCAGCAGCGCCATCATTGTCCGCCACGTACGCACCATCACTCCAGCTGCTGCTAAACACAGTGGCTTCAACAATATTAAATCCACCTGTCAGGCGGACGATGGGCGCATCTATTTTCAAACTCGAAGTAGCCCACCATACATCAGAGCTTTTCCTCTCTTCTACCGCAATTCCTCTTTCGCCTCCGTGCTCTGGTTCTCCGAAGTCTCTCCTCTCTTCTCCGCGTTTCGAAAGCGGAGGAAGCGGAAGGGAAGCCCGGCCTCGATCTGTTCGTCTCTTTTACTCGAAGAAGGGTAAGAAGCTTTTCCACTTCTTCTTGATGTCTTTGTGATCCCGATCTCCTGATTGTGTGCGTGGATTTGAGTTGATCTGTCGATTTTGAGGGTTTGGTCGGTGATCGGCGATCATGGTGCGGGTTCTGTTGGGAGATCTGTGAATTGTGGACCACAGTATGATGGTTTGTCGGGGTCTAAGAGGAGCTTCTGGCTTTGTTGTCCTTTTGGGCTCTAGAGTGGGGGATTCTGTTTGTTTTGGGGTGTATGATTGGATCCGGGATTTCTTTTGCTTTTTTTCTCGTTTAGGGTGATTGGAAGTTAGATCTATAAGATTTTTCGTTGCAAGTAGAGCATGATATATTTTGATGTCCTGATCAGCGTAGGGAAGAGGTTTTTGATATTTTTAGATTCTTTTTTAATCTTTTCTCGTTGTTTTCAATTTTACATGCTTTGATGATATGTTGGATGTTTTGGTGGCTTGATCTGGCACTGTAACTTATCTTCTTTTATGCATGCGTGTGAAATTTTTCATTGATACACTAAGCTATTATGTTAGATAGTTACGATTTCCCACCTTTGGACTGTAATTATGGTTTTTCCTACTAACTTTTTCTAGCAATTTTATTGTGAAGAAATATGTAACAGCTGACTTGGTAATCAGTGAATTCTTTCTGCGTCGTGCTTTCTTAGTTAGGGAAAGTTTTACATTCTTGTTGTTTGGTTTATTTTGCCAAGGTTTTCTTCTTTTTTTTTCTAAAAAAGAATATAATTTTAATGGCTCATAGAATCTCCTGATTTAATAGTTATAATGGACAGGTGATGGATAGAATGAACGTTAGTCCATCAAAAACTGATAGCTTTCTTGTTCTTGCCCTATACCATGTCAAACTAAATGCAAAGCGGCCATTTTTGATGTGTTTTGAGTTTTTTCATCTCGTAATCGCCTCCACTGGGTTTCCCATGCCTAGTAATATGAAAGAACACTGATTACTAAATGAAAAATAAGGACCAAATTTTGTAATGCTTTAGAAGATTTTAGGTATTGGTCCAATAGATGTACTGCTCGCCTGCTGGCATGGTATGCGCATGGCAGCACCCACGCCGCAGTTCACTGAAATTTAAAAAGGAAGGATGGAGGAATTATAAATATGAACCCTCTGAAGTAAAAATTGAAGAAAGAGTTAAATAGGTGCCATGCTGGTGTGTGCTGGCACTGGTCTGGTAAGCCCAGCACTTGAAACCATGAGACTGCAAAAAGATGTCATTTTTATCATCTTTATCAGGGAAAGTAGAAATCCCTTTTTAACATAGTTATATATGCATTCTGGAGCATTCATAACAACTAGAATTACAAATTTTGCCACCACTCCTGTCTTTGCGATGATTCACAGCACTGCTAGAATCTTTGTTGCAGAAATCGAGAGTTTCAAAGTTGAAACTGAAGATGTTAGTTATCATGAGCAGGGCTACCGTTTAAGATAAATGACTTGCTTTTCTTTTATTGGCAGAACTTTAGAAAATGGCTGAGGCCGAGGATATCCAACCTCTTGTATGTGACAATGGTACCGGAATGGTCAAGGTCAGATATCGCATATATCTGCTAAAGTCCGCAGCACTTGTTTTCGACAATCTCTGATTGACGATGTTTATGTTTGTTGACTGTCCTATGTCACAGGCTGGATTTGCTGGTGATGATGCACCTAGGGCAGTATTCCCAGCATTGTAGGCCGACCTCGTCACACTGGTGTCATGGTTGGCATGGGCCAAAAGGATGCATATGTTGGTGATGAGGCCCAGTCTAAAAGAGGTATCCTCACCTTGAAATACCCCATTGAGCATGGTATTGTTACTAACTGGGATGACATGGAGAAGATCTGGCATCACACTTTCTACAATGAGCTCCGTGTTGCCCCTGAGGAGCACCCTGTGCTTCTCACTGAAGCCCCTCTCAACCCCAAGGCGAACAGAGAGAAGATGACGCAAATCATGTTTGAAACATTCAATGTACCGGCCATGTATGTTGCAATTCAAGCCGTTCTTTCACTATACGCCAGTGGTCGTACAACTGGTATGCAACAGCATGAGTTTGGTCTGAATCGAATCCTTTATATCCATATGCATGCTAACTGAATTGGTTACACTCTTCTAAACAGGTATCGTGCTCGACTCTGGTGATGGTGTGACACACACAGTCCCAATTTATGAGGGATTTTCCCTTCCTCATGCCATCCTTCGTTTGGATCTTGCTGGCCGCGATCTCACTGATGCTTTGATGAAGATACTTACCGAGAGAGGCTATTCTTTCACCACTACTGCAGAACGCGAAATTGTTAGGGACATAAAGGAGAAGCTTGGTTATGTTGCCCTCGATTATGAGCAGGAGTTAGAGACTGCCAAGAGCAGCTCCAGTGTGGAAAAGAGTTATGAGCTGCCGGATGGGCAGGTCATCACCATCGGGGCAGAGAGGTTCAGGTGCCCTGAGGTTCTCTTCCAGCCATCCCTGATTGGTATGGAAGCTGCGGGTATCCATGAAACCACCTACAATTCCATCATGAAGTGCGATGTGGATATCAGGAAGGACTTGTATGGTAACATCGTGCTCAGTGGTGGATCCACCATGTTCCCTGGTATTGCTGATCGGATGAGCAAGGAAATCTCGGCCCTTGCTCCAAGCAGCATGAAGATCAAAGTTGTTGCTCCACCTGAACGGAAGTATTCCGTTTGGATTGGTGGTTCCATCCTTGCATCCCTCAGCACCTTCCAGCAGGTAAGATGCTTATTAGCAGCTTCCTTTCATAGGGTCATTATATTAAGCGTGGTAGTTGTCTCAATAAACACGAGAACTTCAGATGCATCACCCATCTACTTTCTTTCGATAATAAAGTTCCGATTACAGATTTTTTATGTTAAGCAATTACAGATTTTTTATGTCAAGTAATTGCTGCTGATGTCTGATTAGCAGCTTGGTCATCACCTGACTTTGTGTTAAAATTCACAGATGTGGATTTCGAAGGAAGAGTATGACGAATGTGGTCCTGCAATCGTGCATCGGAAGTGCTTCTGAGTTCCAGGGTGGGTGAGTCATTTCCAGGCAGTTTTTGAGTCCTAAGTCATGTAGGATTGCTAGGTTGAGATGTGGCTTTCCTAGTAATATGGCAGTATTTTCTCGAGTCGTGTGTGAATTTTGCCAGCCATTGGTGGAGTGAAAAGGTCTTTTTTATTTTTTAAAAAAAAAAGGAAGGAAGAGGAGGCTCTTTCTCTTCTTATCCATGTCATCAATATGGTAGATTGTAAGGTCGGTCTTCTTGGATTTTGGCTTGGTTCATGGAATAGTCATAGCAGTTGGAATGTTGTTGTTTATTTGATTTGTTGGTACCATATTGTATGAGAAAATTTGATTTTGTCTCGTCTCGAGACGGATAAACTTTATCTTGTATATTTACGGTCGTGTTTGCTAGTCATTTCTTATCACCTTGTTATGCCGTTTGAACTCTTTTCTTTTTCTTTTTAGATTTCTATGTAGAACGTTGTTTGAACTTTTAAATCGTGATGATAACTTTTGCTTGCCCTCTATGTGCAAAATTAAGACATTGAGATGGATTTCGCATTAAAGCATCACTTTTAAAGTCCTCTTTTTCATATATTCTCTTTGAGTGTGCTTCAAACTTACAAAAAAGAAAAAAAAAAAAAATAGGCATAAGCATGGTCACCAACCACAAAAGCTTGTCTTACAAGTATATCTTTACATTTAAACTATCAGTCTGAGATCCAAAGGTCAGCTAACTCTTCTCTGGTCGTGAACAATCGGAAAGTTGGATATTAACGGGAATTATTTCTTTATTTGTTTAATCCCTTTTCGCCTAGGCTTTTACGCATTGAGAAGTAAGCT
Source organism: Elaeis oleifera (assembly GCA_000441515.1). Lineage (NCBI taxonomy): Eukaryota > Viridiplantae > Streptophyta > Magnoliopsida > Arecales > Arecaceae > Elaeis > Elaeis oleifera. The sequence goes on along the minus strand of KE504711.1, from coordinate 1,185,239 downwards.
TTTAAGCATTGAGAAGTTTGATAACGGAAGGTGATGCTAGGTGGGTCAGCCTTGTAAGGGGATGTCGTCGGACATGGAAAGCATGAAAAGGGAACAGGTGGAGTAGACAATGGAAGGCAGCCATGTGGTAGGGTACCGGAGGCGCTGAGAATTAGCAGGGGAGCTGTTGGTGACAATGATGGTTGGGCTGTAAATTTTGGTCTTTGAGCTTGGTTCGGAGTAAAGGGAGGGGCAGATCAGACATACCTTTGACAAATCCCGAAGTTCATTTTGATTTGATGGAAATACTCGTTCAATCTCAGTTCCCATGACAAAAGAGTCTAGTTTTAGCACTCATAATCAGGCTTGGCTAAAATGCTCGAGGAGTTCTTTTATAAGATTTGGAGCTCGAGCACCTTATGTTCCAATTTTGCCCGGTTTGTTTATACCCAAGGAGCCGGTGCACAGGTTTGAGGAAGATTTTACATGTGGATCTTCTGCTATGCACCACACCACAGCGCACATGTTTGTGCATGCAACTGTATAATGCATGCCGCATGCAGCGTGTGCACTATCTATTGTGCGATGGATGATGCAACTGATGTATCATATTGTGCGATGCATCGCATGTCCAACAAAAGATCTTTATCCAAAGATTGTAGCTAAGTGGACTTCCACGGTCTGGTAAGTGTAATTTTTTTTTTTCTTTTTTTGAAGTTTGGTTTGAAAGAGATTTCTCTATTTTCATCACCTGGATGAAGGGAGAACCTGATACTTACAATCAATATCTATTAGGAGCGTTGTCTCCTTTCTTTAGCTTTTTCATGTCTCTGATATTTTCAGCAACAAAAAATAAACAATTAAGGGGGGGGGGACTCATGTCCAACTCCATGAGAATGTTGTTAGATGCATTGCTTGGAAAATAGATCTAATAAATTAGAAACAATCATTTCTTTATTAAACTTATTTTTTGAATAATATTCTTAATAATGTTTAGACTAATTGTCTCCATTGGCATCATCTCAAGATACAACGAACCAGTTCTTGTTTCAGATTTCGGACAGCTTTGGTCATAGATACAGCAAGATCCAGAAAACATTTCAGGAGATGCAAATCTCATGGTATTTCCAGTGCAAATCCAATAATTTGGATATTGGGTTTGGGTTGTGTTGCTTCCATTGGCACCCGGAGTCGTCGTAGGGCTATGTCATAGACGGTCCATGATCCGCGCCGCGACATCAATAACCTGCACTTTGATTAATGGACAATGAGATTGATGGCATTTTCGTAATTCGAGACAAGAAGCGCGGTATGGAGAAGCGCAAAATACCAACACGGATCGTGATCTGAGTACAGACCGCCTCCGGGAAGAAGCTGGCGACCAAGGCGGCCAGGAAGTCAGCCTCAGCCTCCGGCGACGTGAAGAAGCCCTACCGCTTCTGGCCCGAGACGTTGGCTTTTCGGGAGATCCACAAGTACCAGAAGAGCACGGAGTTCCTCATCCGCAAGCTCCTTTTCCAGCGCCTGGTCAGCGAGATCGCTTGCTTAGGACTTCAAGACTGACCTCCACTTCCAGAGTTCCGACATGGCCGCCCCCAGGAGGCAGCGGAGGCCTGTCTCCTAGGGCTCTTTGAGGACATTAATCCTTGCGCGAAGAGAGATTCCATCATGCCCAAGGACATTGAGCTTGCCTGTTGGATCAGGGGTGAGTGGGCTTGAGCACCAACTGATTCATATGGTGGCTTGGTTCCGGCGTTCCATCAGTCCAACTTTGTTGTTTTCCTTTTTTTCCCCTTTTCTTGATTCTTTACCGAAAAAAAAAAAGAAAATCTTGATTAGGGTTAGGTGGAGTGGTGATTGAACGTAGAAAGAAGATTGGGAAGCAGCATTGTGGTCGGTATTTACGTTAAGTTTTATGTCTTTTTTTTCTTTTTTTTTTCTAGTGTTGGTTGGGGGAGGTCTTACTGAACCTTTCGGACCGCCTTCTTTATCGGTATAGTTTAGAGATGGAAGTGAATCAAATAATATTCGTTCAAATTTATTTTATATTTAATTTTTTAAATATAAATAAAAATTTAAATATTTAATTGATATCTATATTTAT
>KE504711.1:1111504-1138216 GCA_000441515.1 Elaeis oleifera | reverse complement strand
GTCTCTCTCTCTCTCTCTCTCTCGCACGCACAACAACGTAAATGGGCTTCAGACTTTTTCTCTCCTTTTCCGTCCTGCGTCTGTCCTATATTAATTTCTGAAAAGAGTTGACAAACTGAAGCCTAAAGCGTGGCCAATTCTCTTGTCCAGCTTACAAGCTAAACCATGTACATACAAACTTGCATGCATCATCATCATCATGAATGCTTTAAATTGCGAGGACATTTTCTGAAGGGAATGGTTAATGGAATGGGACCTTGCCATTATGTATCCGTGGTTTAGGTGACTCAAGCCAAGATATACCAATGTTGCTTATCTTTAACGAAGATAGACATTCGAAATCCAGTCCTTCTTTATTAAACAAGGAAGGTGCATGATGGCATGAAACCAAAATGGGAGCAGTTTGCCCGTCCTTGTACAGCACAAAAATATGCCACATCTTCTCTCTAAATGGTTGAATCTAGTTTACATCTAATAATGTCACGTAACAGAAGTACCTTGCGCCTTTACGCCGCTTTGCTTAAGATCATGTCATAGCCTCATGGTTTGGTTGGAAAAAAAATGTTAACTGTTTAGTAGTTAAAATTTGCCATGATGGATGATTGGACCGTGCTAGGCGAGTGTCGGTCGATTTGACGTTTTGCTTCCATGCTCGACATATATCTGTACGTACCCGTCTTCGTCAGACACTAAGATGGATGATGTACCTATAGTTTGATTGGACTAGAGGGTTTGTTCATTGATTAGCCAAGATGACAAATGGACATAGGGCCAGTTTCAGGGAGATTATCAGCAAGTTAATGTGATAAAGCCTAAGCAAACAAGATTATATAGTTTTGCGTGCCATGCTTAGTTTATATTGATAAAGTGGCTGCAAGGATCATGCCTTTTAATTCATTAAAATCTCAGTTTGTAAAGCAATTAATATGTTATGATACATGCTCGCACAGCAAAATATGATCGTTTAATTCTAGTTGTTGAGTGATTCTTGCTTAGCTAGTATATTCTTTGATGACCATTTGCTTGCGTTAGCAACATTCCATTTTCTTGTTTTCTTTATTTCCTCCAAGATAATCATTTAGTTAGGTTTGCAGAAAGCTTGCCTGATTCATCATGCACTTGGAGCTTGTAACCAACTTATTGGTCCTTGGATTACCTAAAACAGTAAATTATTGGATGCAATGTAAGATTCTAATAGTGAGAATCAGCAGGACCAACCTTGATGAGGATCCTGCAAAGCCTTCATCAAATGAAGAGAGTCACATCCTCCTATCATGCGATTCTGGAGCCCACCAAGCATTTTACATAATAATTGCATGAGTGCATTATGTGTACGATTCACGAAGGATGGAACAAGTCTACATGTTCAATTTTGGGTGTGACCGACAACAAAGATGTGTTGTTGAGGTGTCAATTTAATCCATAGGTGGATTAAGAGGCAGCAATTCTTAGGGTTTTCATGCCTATACCACTAATGATTCTTCTTGAGACACAAGGCCAATCAGACCTACCAATTTATACTTTATACTTTCACTATGCTCTTTATTTAGTACCGTAGGTGTATGTAGTACATGTATTCACATGATATCACAATTCATTAATCATAGAAAATGCCTCTTATTCTTCGCATTCCTCTCTTTTAAAGGATGAACTCAGACCTTGTATACGACCATATATGCCTAACCTACTATCTTTATCTCCCACTCCGCCGGACTTCTCCCTCTACCTTGCACTATCACGCCATGTCTTTATATGAAATGATGATTTATTTATTGTCTTGTTAACTAGCTATCATGGTTATCTCCGAATGAACGCTCCTCCCAGTGGAGGGTTTGTAGCCTCAAATATCATTGCAGTACATGGATACTGAGTTCTTCATTAATCAAATCAAAAGGTTTCTACGGCTAGATCGATCATCGTGTAAGGGAGCACCATGCAGCATGTCATGGCAAATGTAAAATATATATCAGTAGCCTAAAGTCATGAACACTTTGATCTCATATTAATGTGGATGGGGCTCATTTATCTAACTAATATGGCATTAATTAACTATTGAGAGGAACTTTCAACAATCCATAGACAAATGGTAAAAGAGCATCTCATGTTTCCAAAACTTTTTTTTCTTTCATATAAAACCTTGCCACGGTTTGTCATTTCTGCAATCTCATCTAACATCATTTCATATGAACAATCCTTGAGAAGGGTAATCGCCCAATACTGATACTTATAGGTGGTTCTGCCACAGAAGCACATGGCTGTTCTGTCCCCACACTAAGGTTAACCTTGGCTTTTCTAAAATTCTTCATAGGAGTTCACATCAGCCTTGCAATTCTTCTTGCTATGTAGCATGGCATTGACATATATATGTTATGTAATTCCACCAATTTCTGTGTACTGGTCCACCAATTTCTGCACTGGTTTCAACCACTACTCCACTAGTTAGACGTTAGATACCCAATGGACCCAAGTGTACGTCGCTGGTGGTCCGCACTCAAGTCATCCATCCCTCGTGCGCTTGAGTGCAATGTTGTCATTAAAGTGATGGTGTATATCCTTAATGATATCAAAAGAATTTCCACGGGCTTTTAGTGGACATGACGGAGAGAACAAGGAAGCATCCGTTCAAGGACTGGACCACCCCAACTTCCCAAGTAATGGCTCTTAATTCATATGGCCATCATCTCGCCCATTATTAAATTAAATAAATGCTCTTCGGTGAACTTGTTTATGGGAAATTACTTTTCTTTTTTGGTAAGAAGTTTATAGGAAATTACTTTGAATGGGGGATGGGCATAAAGGAGATTGTCTTTTCGTAGAATTGACTTTGACTTTTTGAAGCGGCCTGTGTGTTGATTTTTATAATGCGACCCGATGGAATTTTAGCCACTTTGACTAGGTTTTGTCACGTTTGAGTAGAAAGCACAGGACTCACAAGCTCCAAATTCTCAAACTATGTCACCATAGAACATAAGTTAGGGCATCACCTAATTAAACCAGCCTAGTAGCACAATCTATCACATATTGCACAGCCAAGATCGCATCCAACTGAAATTGTTCTGTTGGCATTTAACTTAACCGGTCCTCTACTCTCTTATGTCAGTTCCAAGTCGCTTGGTACATCGCTATGTTTGTTATTTATAATATATATTAATAATATTTATTGAAATAAGTCAATCAATCTTCGACTCAAATCAATCAATCTCTGACATTTGATTCAACAAAGATCGACCGATCGAACATACAACTCCGACTATACATCGACTGACACCGACTCATGGTCATCAAACTGATTGATATTCGGCTATTATCGATCAACAGCATATAACTTGAACAATCTCCGATTTAAGACCGTTGGCATATCAGAACTACTAGCCGATAGTCATTCGAACATTCTACCGATATACCAATATTACCGATATATAGTCGGTCAGTCTGCTCAACATACTACAATTGTTACGAACGGTTTATCGACTATATGTCACGATAATTAGTGAAAATTAATAACCCACTAACCCATAATTATGGTCCGATAATTTAGCACCATAAAAGAGGAATTACGTGCTCAACGGTTACATCAGATTCAATCTATAAAAAGAAGATAAGGAAACAATACTGATAGGACACTTCTGTACCAGAGTTCTGCTACTCTCAATACTCTACTATTGTTCACCAATTCTCTCTCTGACTTAAACATCGGAGGATCTTCGTCGGATACAACTCCAGTCTGTGAGGATGCTGTTTTGCAGATGCTCTTCACCGACGACGGACGACAGAGAGTTGATCGCAACACATCTCAAATCAATTTGAAGTGCAATTAGGTTGATTAACACTCATATTTAGTCCATTCCTGGAACCTTACATTATTTGAACTACTATTTCCTCAGAGTCATATAACTTAAACAAGTCTTGTATTGTTCGATGACTGTTTTAAGAGATAGTTCGGCTCGAGCTTAACAATTTTCTATAGTATTTATTATATATATCAAATTTAAGAAGACTATATATATACATACATACATATATTATACAAACATATTTAAAGTAAAACCGGACTTGAAAATCCAACCCAACCACCTAAAACCCCACCAAATATATAAACTTCAGATTAGCAACAATCAGAATCGGAAAATTGGGTCCAGCCTCATTAAGAAAAGGAGGGTCAGCTCACCCTTCGTGATGTACGTGATTTCATCTTTTATTCGTTATAGATTGGCGTGTGTTCGGCTTTCCCGTGTGTTCATCCTTTTGTGGTGCACGTGGCACCGCCGGTCCGGCAAGTAGGTCTGGCCGAACCAAATCGACCCCCAGCCCCAAGCGCACGAAAGAGACAAGATCTTAAATAAACCTCGGAGGCGGATGGGAACACAATAAAAGGCCCCGTGAACCCCATCCGCCGCGAGTACCGCTTCATCGCTGTACCGTTGAGGACCACCGTCCCGTTGAGGACCACCGATCTGAACGGTCTCATCAGGTGTACGATGTCCGTCCGATTGCCTCACCTGCTGTGCTCTGGAAGGATTTGCTGGTTAATGGAGAAGTTTTATTGGTTCGCTCCGTTGATTGTCTACAGTATGTCTGTGAGAGGAACAGAAAACAAGTGAAAATTTTGAATTCTGAAAGGAAAGAATAAGTGATTACTATGATTTTATTTACATCTGCCTCACGCTCATTGCCGTTGCCTTCGAGTCCACCTGAAACCTTCTATTATACCTACGCAAGCAAGATCTTCTATGGCTGCCACTTGCTGGAAAAGTTACCGATTAAAACCATTGTGCCACCTGGACTTTGGACCATCCAATAAAACTCACCACACCGTCCATGTTGACTAAAAAATATAGTAAAAGTTGTTATTAGAATTTTGAATGGATAAAAAAAAAATTATTATCATCTAAATTTGATTAAAAATTTTGAATGAAAAAAATTTATTGTAAAGGTTATTATTGAAATTTGAATGAAAAATATCCTCTCCCGTCCGAATGTGTTTGAAAATTTTGAATGATAAATATTTATTATTAATCATGATATACATGACTGTAATGATTTTTTATTGAATAGTCTAAAAGTTTTAGCCAATAATTTTTCACCATCTATTACCGTCAATGCAAAAGAAGTATGATGACCATGCGAAAGATGTTTGAGAAGACAAATGATACGTTTGTTTAACACATTAAAGTCACATGGTTGAGATTTGACGTTTGGTGTCTTCCTTTTAATCGTAGGATACCTTCTATAGGCACCCTTCTCCCTTTTAGACCACTTATATGAGCATCTTTTTATTTTAGCATTTTAATATATCATGTTTCACAGCATATTTGCGAAATATTCTGTTTGGTGGATTCTTTTAAGCCTCCGGATGGTTAGGAATAACTAAGTAAAATTTTGATTTTTGTATTTATATTTTTTAAATATTAGAATTTATATGAATATATTTTTAAAATTGATATTTATACATATAATATCTTAAAATATTTATTTTATGTTTATATCACTCTATTTTTTTTTGTACATGTATCCATACCATCTAATACCGTTAAGAAATTAGTTGTTTTAAAATTAAAATAATTAAAATATCTTCAATGGGTATACATATAAAAGAAATATTTACAAAGATATATATGCAAATATTGATTTTGTGTGCATTCACGTAATTTCATATATTTTAGAGGGTATATATGAACAAAAAATTTTAGATTTTTTTTAATGTGAATACCCCCTTAAATATTAAAGTTATGTGAACATCATTCTAAAATTGATATTTGTATGCATGTTCTCACAAAATATTATTTTGTGCATGAATATTTTTGATATAGTAGTTCAATTGATGTCATTAGTCAAAATCATATTTATTTAAATAAATTTAATTAAATTATGAAATTATTTTTTATATTAAAAATGAGTAATAGGTTAATGATCTCATTGGAAACTTGTCCGACCAATTGAATTTCTCTTCTTTCTAATAATATTTTTTTTACTTAATCATTGAATTGATCTTTTTTTTGAGTAATATTTTTATAAAAAATATTGATGAGCAAGCACTAGACAAGTTTGAGCACTAAAATAAGTTGAAATAGATAAAAATAGAATTATTTTTTTTACATATACACCCACCAAATATATTAAGTTGCATAAATATCTTTATAAAATTGCTATCTATACGTATATCCTTATAAATATTTCTTTTTACATGTCTACCCATTAAGAATATTTCAGTTATTTTAATTTTAAACCATTAATTTTTTTTGGAAGTATATGTATGCAAAAAATCTTAAAAGTTTTATGTTGGTTTTCAAGTACTTATAGTATATGCAAGATAAAGTAGGGATGGCTTTTATCTAATTAACTATGTAACTTGATAAATGTACTCTCACTTTTGTTGGCACGATAAACATTAGATTAAAATAGTGAATAGTTATGATTTACCTAACTTATGATATGTTAAATATAGCCACATTTTTGTTAGAATAACATTGGCTGGTGTATGAATGGTGCACCAGTTCTTATTGAGTGACCTATGAATGATTTTATTATCTCTTATAACCTAAACAAACAAAATGACACATTATGATGACCAGATGAGAAGAAAAGCTTGCACTCGTTTAAAGATCATCGCATAGTAGGAGACAAGTTGTTATATGGCCACATAAGTTTGCAAGTGCGTGACTGGAGATATCAACTGTGTTCCCTTAGCTTTCAACACGAATTAATCTTGAGACCAGTGATTGCGTCTTGGTTAACAAGAAACAATTTACTCATGCAACTCCCGAATAACCTAAGATATATACAGTGATTGTGTCTTAGCTAATAAAGAATAATCTACTTAAGCAATTGCCAAATAACCTAAGTGTCATGATGATGAGATGATTGTTGCAATTAATGTTAAATTTTCTAATGAAAGGGATCCGAATTTAGTCACACAACATTATTGACATTGATAATACTTATTTAGTAGATAGCATCATCTTATATTTGAACTTTGTTTGAATCCCAAAGGTTGGATCTCCAACATACTCTTTAGTTACCCATACCAATACCAATGTACCACTTGATCATTCGGTTCAAGGTCAAGGCCGTATCTATTTAACACATTTTTGTCATTTTTATGTACAAAAAAAAATATTTCTTTTTCTTTTTCTTCTTTCAATTTACTTATGTCAAAAGTTAGGTAATTTTTTTTCCATAGCTCAAGCCTACAGTGCCTGGTCCATAGACTTCCACGATGACATGAGCATTATTTGGTCGATGAAGATGGACTTGGTCTCCAATACAGTTGAAACATCTAGGTAAATTAGGTGTTTGTTGAGAGATATAATTTTAGTAAAGAAAGTGATTACGGTGGTGATATTGATCCACGGAAAAATTAAAGTTAAATACATCGAAACACAAATTGTACGGTGGTGATAGTGATTACGATGGTTGAGGGGTATAATTTTAGCAAAGAGTGGCCTTTGCCATATTGTACTCTATAATTCTATTTTTTTAAAAAAATATTAGTCATACAACTTTAAGTCCATCTCAACTAATTTGGTTGTTAAAGTTACTTGATCATCGATCTATAATTTTTTCTTCACCTTTTCATTGGACTGTTGTTCAATGACTTGGGTTGGGATGTTGCTAATAAACCTTTTTCCCCTCTTTTTCTCGAAAATTTGATGCTCATCTACCCTATCCTTAAGTTGCATTTATAAAGATAGGAATTTTGACAAGATGTACGTGGAAAGATACCAGAAAAGAATAATTCCTACCGACATAAAAGTAAAAATAAAGAAAAAGAAGAAACTAAAAAGGAAAAAGAAGAAAGCTCGATGCCCTTTCCCTCGGCTAATAAATAAGATCGGCGCAAAGCCGGCGACATTTTCCCGAGCCCCAACGCGTTTATAAAAATAAAAAATATAAAAAAAAAGAAGGAGAAGAAGAAGAAGCCTTAGTTCCACCGTACCTCCAAAATCATATTGTCCACCCAATAACCCCAACAAGACAAACTATTCAAGACGGGTAGAAACTCGTCTCTTTACAGAACAAGTTGGACCTAAATCATCCCAGTGGAACATTTGAACGGACCTCTCATAAAGAAACCCACGCTCCGGCGCGCTTCTGAAAGTTTCCCTCGCTTCTTGGGAGCTTCGAGGCTACGCGAAGCGACAAACGGAGCCGTTAGAAACGCCGTTAGTATTGTTACCCCCGTTACGTGACGAACGGAAGGTCAACCACCTCATCGCATGGAATGCGATAAAAATTTTAGAGCCGCCCTCCCTTTCCCCATCCCTCGTCCATATTTCTGTTCATCCGCTGTCTCTCCCACCCGTGAACTGGATTTAACGAAGCTTTGGGATCCCCGGAAGAGAGAGAGAGAGAGAGAGAGCTGGCGAGAAGGAAGGGATCTTGGAGAGAGAGGGGGATTTGGAAAGGCGATACCTTCGTGCGATCGGAGCGGAGGCTGGGGCATAAAGCTTCGATATTTGAGATTTTCTCTGGGGATTTTCCCTCTTGATTTGGGAAACTCGAGGTAGATCATTGATTTCGCTGTTTATTGATGAGTATTATAGCTTTGAGCGGTCTGTTTGCGTGCTTTTTGGGGAAATTTTGTAAATTTCGGGAAGAGGGCGCTTGTAGATGTTTTGTTGTTTCTTATTTTTGATATTAGCGATTGTGCGCTTCGGTGTTTTTGGCTTTGGAGTGTCCAACGTTTGATCTTGGAGCTATTTTCGGTCGTTCCTTGTAGATTTGCCCATGCTTCCCTATATGTCTCTCAGTTAGCGCTTATATTGAGGGGTTACTATTAGTTTCTTTCCAAAATTTGAGATAATCATTTGAATTTCGCCGGCAAGATTCGAACCTGTCCGAGTAAATTGGCCTGTAAGTGAAATTTCTATCAGTGATCTAGTTTAGTCTTCCAAATTTCTTTTAATCTTCATCTTTTCATCAAGAATATGTTTATTTACGGAGAAAAATGTCAAATTTCACTACTATTTCCATTTCTTCGCTTCTGTTTCTCCTTTGGGAGGGACGATATGAAAAAAATAAAGATCTCTTTAATTTGATTTTCTATAGCTTTACGGTGTAGGCATCATTAGTTGCAACCTTTTACTTTCCAATTTCCTGTGAACGTAGGGAAGCTTAGCGTCAAGGTGGACATTAGCGTGACCTTGTATTGAAATTCTGATATTGTGGAGGGTGCTGAGATTTTTTTCCCTTGTTTGCTGTCTTCCAATACCAAATATCCAAGCTTATTTTCAGTTATCTTCTCCAATTCTTTTCGGTGGTCTATTTGTACTCCCAATTCTTCATCTGGCCCAGATTGGTTTCCTTAACAGAAAGAACTAAGCTTCAACTAACTTTCTTTTGACAGGTTGTAATTTATTGATGATGCCTGTAATCTTAAATGAGTGATGTACAGTTCAGCAACTTTAGTTTGAATGAGTTTTATGTCTCTTCGTTGGTGTCCATGTTGGCCAGATATTTATGTAATCTCATGCAAATAGGAAAATGCTAGAAAACTAATTATTTGATTGAAGCCATGCTATAACCGGTGCCTTCGATATCCTTTGGGTTGTCTGTCTGTTATATCCAATCTTGTTGCTTTTTTGTAATTAAATTGTGAACGATCTTATATAAGTTGTGATCATATCATCTATTTTGACCAGGATTTTGTAATCTTTGTTATATCTACTGTTAACTATGGTCAGTTTGTGATCATTTTTTGCCCCTCCAAAGCTGGCTGCTATTTTGGCTGATGCCTAGTTGCACATAAGATTGACAGCTTGTGGTAGCTTGCACCTTTTTAAAACTATAATATTTACTACTTGTTGTTTCTTTTGTTTTTTAGTTATTATTTTCATTTTGCAGCCATCTATATTGGTGTTTTTTTTAAAAAAAAAAATGATTTGAAGGTTTTCCAGTTAAAAGTTAAAACAGAACATTAAGATTTGAAGTGAGATATGAAGTTGTCGCCTAGTTCTTCTCTTGTTAGTGCTAATTTGGTTTCATTTCCTGTTGAAGAAATTGAGAGCTAGTGTTTCTGTCTCGTGCAGTTTGACGTGCTTATCATACAAAAGAAAAAGGCTTTTGTGGTCGTTGCTGTGACACAAGTGAAGCTGCTGTTTTTATGCCTATTGTTGGGCTCTAGTTATCCTGGCTTGTTTGCTTTGTGGCTTTAGTTTGCCTAGATGTCGTTCCGCAGTATAGTTCGTGATGTAAGAGACAGTTTTGGGAGTTTGTCAAGACGTAGTTTTGAGGTGAGGTTTTCGGCCTTTTCAGGTCATTACAGGGGAAAATCTCAGGGTTCTGTGCATGAGCTGCAAGACCAGCCTCCGGTGATCCAGCATAGCTGCTGGGCTAGCCTTCCTCCCGAGCTACTTCGTGATGTAATTAAAAGGTTGGAAGCAAGTGAAAGTACCTGGCCATCGCGCAAGCATGTTGTTGCCTGTGCAGCTGTTTGCCGATCATGGAGGGAGATGTGTAAAGAGATTGTTAGAAGTCCAGAGTTTAATGGGAAGCTCACTTTCCCAGTATCCCTGAAGCAGGTAGAGTTTTGCATTCATTACCTGTTGTCATGCGATGCTAATAATCTGCAACCATATATTTTGAGGCTATATCAAAATTATAGGACTTGCTAACAGGAGAACTGTTTGAGTGACATTTGTTATGTGCAGCTATTCTAAGTTATTGACTTCTGTTTTACATTTACAGCCTGGGCCTCGGGATGGAACCATTCAGTGCTTCATTAAGAGGGATAAGTCAAAATTAACTTATCATCTCTACCTGTGCCTCAGCCCTGGTGAGTGTGCTCGCTTTTAATTGTTTTTGTGAAACCGATAATGTTTTAATATAGCTCTTTTTTTTCTCTTATGTTGGTCAGATCTTAACAATCTTTCAGTGATTCCATGTGCTAGAATTTTGTTAAATCTTTACCAGTGTCATAAACTTGTTCAAATTTTGGCCAAACAACAAGTATGTTATCTACGATGAAGTCTCCTGTATCATAATGTCAATCTTTGATGCAAGAAGTTCATGTATTACTAAGTTCCATCTGTCCTCTGTGGGGACATTAACGAGGAAAAATAGATGTTCTTATGTTCTTTACTATGACTTCCTCAAATGGTTGTCAATTTAATAAAATGCTGCTGTTTTAACCAAATATTCTGGACTTAAATCAGCTTGATTCTTTGCAGGAAATATATTACCTCTTGCTTAAGAACCGATAGTGCCATAATTTTTTCTTTTTTATGAGAAATATGCTTATGTTCATCTTTCTTCCCGTTTAGGTTAATTATTCTACAATAATGATGATGTCTTTCCTGCTTGTATTGGTACCTCCCAAGATGTAGCCATCTTTTGTAATATCAACAATTCCTTGCCGTCTACAGAGCTCATTTCCCTAAACTTTTGATGCTGATCTTTAGAAGCTTGTCTGTCAGCCATTTTTTTATACATTCAGCCTTTCATGATTCTTTTCAAGGCTTCATATTGTTTACCGGGACCAGCAATTTATGTTTATTTTAAGATTTGAATGGATTTGTGATTTTATTTACGATGTAGCGGTGCTTGTTGAAAATGGAAAGTTCCTCCTATCTGCAAAAAGGAACCGCCGGACAACCTGCACAGAGTACATTATATCTATGGATGCTGACACCATATCAAGATCAAGCAACACTTATATTGGAAAGTTGAGGTATTAGAATTTTGCTGCTTAGAAAACCTGCATACATTCTCGTCTTTCAATCTCAGGTCACAAATCTTGATTTAAATGCTTCCATTCTACATTACAGGTCAAATTTCCTTGGCACAAAGTTCATAATCTATGACACTCAACCACCATATAATGGGGCTGCCCTATGCCCACTCGGACGAACAAGCCGCAGATTCTACTCCAAGAAAGTGTCTCCAAAGGTCCCATCTGGCAGTTACAACATAGCTGAGGTGACATATGAGCTGAATGTTCTTGGCACAAGAGGACCTCGTCGGATGCACATCATCATGCACTCCATTCCTGCCTCTTCCCTTGAGCCTGGTGGCATGGTACCTGGCCAGCCTGATCATCTCCTTCCTCGCTCCTTGGAGGATTCCTTTCGCAGCATGTCCAAGTCCTCCCTCATGGACCGCTCTATGGATTTCAGCAGCTCTCGCTTCTCTGACATCACTGGAGGGACTCGGGAAGGAGATGAAGAGGACGAGAACAAGGAGAGGCCTCTTGTGCTCCGCAACAAGGCCCCTAGATGGCATGAACAGCTGCAGTGCTGGTGCCTCAACTTCCGGGGCCGGTTACTATTGCCTCCGTCAAGAACTTTCAGCTCATTGCAGCAACACAGCCTGCTGCAGGAGCTCCCACGCCATCACAGCCAGCGCCATCTGAGCATGACAAGGTCATACTGCAGTTTGGTAAGGTGGCAAAGGATATGTTCACCATGGACTACCGTTATCCACTCTCGGCCTTCCAGGCATTTGCTCTCTGCTTGAGTAGCTTCGACACCAAGTTGGCTTGTGAATAGAACAATGAAAGAAGTGGGAAAAGGAATAGGTTACAGAGTGGGCTTCCACAATATGCTTGCTGTTTGTCAATGAATTTTTCTTGACTGTTAGTGTATTGGGTGGTAGCCTGCAACTGCATTTTGAAGCATTTATCCATCATCTGCTCACTGAAGTCCTCTGTTATTGTGATGGCCTCTGGATAAAGTGGTCGGGAGGTGGTTCCATTCTGTGCATTGATGCTTTCTGTGCATCTTCTTCATGTTGTCCTTTAGCATTGTTTATATGAATGTTTTATCTTAGTATTAAGAAAAAATAATCTCAAATTCTTATGGGCAGGGGAATATCCTGTGAAAATTTAAATTAGTATGGTTTTTTTTAAATTTATACGAGAAATTATTCAATTATGATCATGTGGAATTTTTACTATAACAATATGTATTAAGTGAAGAAAATTGATAAATGTCAAAAAGTTATGACTGTCTGTTTGTTAATCTTGATCATTACCTATCATGTTATGTGTTAATAATACATTACTTTTATTATAATGATTTGTTCGCGATGAAGACGTTATTTACGATAAAGTATGCGTTGTTTGGGCTAGTTTGGGTCTCATTCTCTTTTAAAACTTCAAAAGTTCGGGGGGTAAAATGGAGAGGTTGGTAGGAGGGCCGTGAATGGCACTTCTGTTCCTTCTTATCTACCATTTTAGGGGCATCCCCAAGGTAGATGGAGCCATAAAATTTTGCTTACACCTCTCGTGTGGTGGAGGGATCCGCGGAAGCAGTGTCCTGCTCTGATTGTTCTGGCGGATGAGCCAGGCAAAGTACGATGACAGACTCATGTTTAAGGGGCGTCAGCGAGATTTGTGTTTGAGAGGACTTCTTCCCCCACCACCGAGATCCTCGAGTTGCGGACTATTTTGGGGGGTAGGGACATGGTTGGATACGATGGTGCTGGTTTTGTGATCATAGATTCAGATTTCAGATTTATTATTGCGGACGAATGTCACTGTTTTAATTGCTGAGCTGCGAGCCATTTGGAAGGATGTTATTTATGTGAGACTGCAGTTTCGAGCTGATTGATTGATGATGGAGAGGGATTCGATCACAGTGCTTAAGTTGGATTCCGAGGCAGGAGAGGAGCATAACATCTCTTTTTTTTTTTTTTCGTGATATCTCGTACGTGCTGGTAGAGCGCATCTCCATCGACATTAGATATATTTTTTTAGGAGGCGAACAATACCGTCGATTGAGTAGCGAAGCGAATTATGTTGTTGGTCATTCGGATACTACTGACATATGGTTTGATATATCTATTTTGCCGATATTTTTTATGATATATATTTTTTAAATTTTTAGATTATATTCATGTTGTGTGAATGATCTATTTTAGTAAAAAAAAAAAACCGGAAGAATAAAGCAAATAAAACAGGTCCCACGGTCAGAAAGGAGACAAAAGTTCACGTCAACAGCTGGTAGGCACCGGGTGGTTTACCGCCTCCTTTACATCATTTAAAAAAAAATTATTGGCAGATATAGAGATGGCACGGCAACGTTGGGTAAGTCATTATTTTTATCCATCTATAGTTGCCTCGAGGCGCAGTGACATTGTTGAAATGTTGGAGTGGACCGGGATACATGGAGTTAAATGAGGTGGATTGGATGGATAAAATGGAACGGAACTATAAAAATTAATTTTATATAAAAAATATTTTTTATTAGAAAAAAAATTTATAAAGAGATATATATTTTTTCAGTTTGTGATTGAAACAGATTTTATAATTATTTATATGTATTTTGAAATATCTTTATTTCATCAAATACTCATTAATTTTCAATATATAAATATTGGTTTTCATTATCCAACTTGATGTCAATACTTGTGCAATATTAATACCATGGCAAATATTTTTGATTTCTTTTTCATCCTTTTATTACTGGCTTTTCAATAATTAAATGTGTAAGATTGTATTCTCAAAGAAATTGTGCAAGGCTACAGTTGATCTCGAATCTATAATGCAGCTTATATTTCCATACCTTGGATGTTAAAATTATCTGTTGATTTATTCAAATCACACAAACACTTTACAAGACTTCAAGATCTTTGCCGACGCAAACTGATACCTTGGTCGTTGAAATGCATCAAACATGTTAGCTGGTGGTGGGGGCGTCCATGTTCTTGGAAAGACCGGAAAAGATGGTCCCTGTCGCATTTGAAATCACCATGGTCTGTTGGGTGCGCATCACCTTTACTCTGTTAGTGGGAATCGCCATAAATAAAGTGGGAATTCCAAATATCAAGTTCCTCCAGTGAGTTGGAGACAGCGTGTAGCCTTCTTTTTAGTGCCACCGCAGTGTCCCAGTGCCTTCCGTTGGTGACATGAATACTGCTGCTTGCAAAAGGAGGGGCATGGCATACACGGTAACACCGGCCATCCAACACCCATCCATGCAGTGGAATACTACATCCATATTATTCATAGTTTTATTTCCCCAGATTTTTAGAGTTAATCATAGCTTTTTTTTTTCCCTTACAGAGTCGGTCCTGATATTTTTAGACTTGGGGTCAAATGAAAAAAATGAGACATTCTCTATTAAAATTAACATACTTTAAACATTAATTATCATTGAAAAACTAATCTACATACAATAATTTTTATGGATATATAAAATTCATCATTAATTTATTAATTATTTTTTTTATTATAATATTGTAGAAAGCTATCATTGCGTTCCATTGGAACATCAATGCAAAGCCTGGGTGGTCGCCCAATTCGACCTACCCCAGGATCGGCCCTGCCCCCTTACTGAGTTGATTCTCTACGTTATTCTCAGGTAATTTAAATGATAACATGTCTCATTGTTTCATGAATAAGAAGTCTCATTGTTTCATGAATTTTGTTATGCCTCCGTAATTTGTTCACAATCTATTCAAAGTCATGAGTTACAGACTAATTTGCTCTCTGCTTTTACTGATGATGGTATTATTACTAATAATTATTGTTTTAACTTCTCCCGTGCCTGTTTTCACGTGTACAGATCTGTAATAGTGTAATTAAATAGCCTGAGAGTTTTTTTTCCATTTTTGTTAATTTTTAATGTTAATTATGTGGCTTTTTATAAACTTTGAATGAGTTCTCTGTATTTTTTAATCATATTGGATGGCCAAACTTGTGACGATGACTGTGGAAAGACAATGGCAATAATAGCAAATCCAGGAAGACAAGCTCTTTTTTTTTTTTTGGTAAGTAGGAAAAAAGCTTCGAAATCTTAATTTTAGCTGTTCCGGGAGTTAAACAGATTTATTTAAACTAAATATATGCGGAGGTTAGAGCGAAGAGGGGTTAATTCCAAAATAATGCCCAATATGTCAAAATTTTTATTCTTGCAATTTTTTCTCAACTCTTTTCCAATGATGATATAACGATAACCAGCACAGACAGACAAGCTTAAAGAAACAGATTTAGCATCTAATTAATGACTACGGTTATATATCAAGAGCCACGTACATGGCTGAGGGCTCCGCTATATTCAGAAATTTTGCTGGGTTTATCTCATGTTCTTAAGATTATTTTGTGGGTTCTTCATGCATTGTTTAAGCATTGCTATCTTTTATTATTATTATTATTTTAGCCATTAGAGATCTATATAGATGATTGGATCCAAAATTTCATAAAGATCATGAGTTTGGACCAATGCAACCATCCAAATGAGGATGGACTATACCTGTTTTAATAAATACCTAAAGAACCAATGGATTGAGCAAATTCAAATCCCATACGAAGAAATAGATCTGCTGAAATCTTTTATCTTTTTAAGAAATGTGGGCCAGCTAATTGGGCATTGGGTGCAAAAAGAGGTCTCGCTCTAATTCATTCGTAAAACATTGAACTCTCTTCTTTGCTTCGCAACCAAAGACCAAGTATTTTTATGCTTAGTATTTCTCAAAAATCAAATCATATCTTAAGCAAATAAGTGGAGCATTGTGCACAAAAGAGTTTTTTTTTTTTTTTTCAAATTCTTTAATGAAAAAGGGCAGGTTCTTAATCCACCTCACTGTACGGTGATGCCAATCCCAATCAAACTCATACCTCCTGCTGCCCTTGTCTAGGTGGTAACGGTGATGCAAATCCAAAGATGATAGAAAAAGATGTTAAATACAATGCCAATTGCTATGAGTATTTATATGGCTTTGATTATTTACTAAAAACATAATTGGTCCAACTATAAAATAAACAAGAGACCAACAAAAAAAAAAATAAATTATACAAAACTATTCAAATATTTAATATTAAGTTTGTTGAACATGATAAAATCAGGGAAGAGTATTACTATAAAACACTTGTCCATTCACCAATCATCACATGCTATTCTCGCAAGCATAACTTTTGTTACTCGTTTTTCATATTATTGAATCAAACGCAGCCTGATAGATTAAACCGTAATTCAAGTTTGAATCCAGCATTTCTTTTTAAAATCTTGAACCAAGTTCGATTCAAGCTTGATACTGATTCAGTAGATCTCAACTTAATTTAAGGCTATCGAATAAATTGTCACAAACTTGAGAGTTGAGGCCGAATCCAGGGGCATTAAACCCAAGACCCAACCATCTCCACTCTCTAGGCACCAGACCTTGCTGGACAGCCCAATAAGTTATTTGGGCCGGACTTTGGCCCAATAAGTCCCATTCGATGCCCCTGTATAAATGTCACCCTAGCGAAACTGATTCGCTCTCCCGCTCAAGGAAGAGCACAAGATGCTGGAGGCGAGGAGCCTCCGGAAGGCGTTCGTCCCGCCTTCTCTCCTCTCCGATCCCTCTCCGGGGAACGTCCAGTCCACTCGCCTCGCTCTCCACGTAGAAACCCTAACCTAACCCAAGTTTCTTTGATGTCCATTGCGTAGCTTCTCTTCTTCTTTTCTTGCTCCGTTAATTATCCTACTGTTCTTTAGGTCAATGAGGCCGGCTCTTCTTGCTCGGTCTACATCGCATCCGGGTGCCGCGTTTACAAGATTGAGGTATGGAGTTAAAGATTTGTCATTGTTTTCTTTCGGTTCTCGATTTGGTTGGATTATGTTACATTCTTTGATTGATTGGATTTGTTAGCGCTCGTGTCTTTTCAGCGAGAATGGGTTTGTCTTTTTTTGTTTAAGATCACTTTCTCTCCTTGCTGACGGGAATATTGGCCTGCGAACCTATTCTTGTGGTGAAGTCTGATTCAAATTTGGTTGATTTGATCCCACTATCTGTATTTGGTTTTCTCTTCTATTTGTCAAGTTGAAGGGGCCAATATTTTTTGCTTGAGTTGATTTGTTTTGCGTGTTCTAATCTTTGCTATGGGCTAAGATAGGAGCATCGATTGGTTTGTAAGGTTAGGATTTATTGTGACTGAGATGAATTGCTGGAGGTTGAGGAGATCTAGTGATAAATAATCTACTAAGTGGATCTAGAAGGTGAAGTCAAAGGCCAACGGGAGTTCAGGTTTTGTAGGTGCTCACATGTTGCTTGAATTGTGCATGAAGTTGGAGAGTTTGGAGGGCTTTCTCTTCTGCTTCTTCTTACCCTAGGATGGATAGAGAAAGGGAAGATAACAGAAGGCAGTGGCTAGGCTAGGTCTTAGTAGGAGACGCTTGATGGTAAGTGACTAGAGAAGCACTAGTAAATGGCTTGTCTTTTTTTGCCTTTCACATCATAAATTCTGGATATAGAGACTGTAAAAAGACGATGAGCAAATTGCAGCATGACTTCCCATTTCATGATGGCCATGGGAGATGAGAGCAGCTTTGGTTATTAAAAGTGGAGCAGGCTGTGGTAGCATCATAGTCACCAGAATAAGAAACAAGCGGGGTGGTAATTCTGACTCAGACCCACCAACCTGCCAAAACAACATGTTTAGGTGAGGGTTTTTATGATTGGCTTAGCCAAGATAAACATGATTGTAGATGGATCAGGTTTGGTTTGGCCCCACCACGCAATAGCTCGATATGGTTTGGGTGGACTCTCAAACACTTGTCCTAAGACCCTGGAGTGGCGATGGTAGTTTGGTGGCCTTAGGCTAGTCAAGCTTGGTTCAAGTGATTAAACATGGTTAAGGAAAAATATTGAAGAGAAAAGTGAAGTGCATATTCTATTCAGGATTTATGATATTCTCTTCTCCACTTTAATTTTCTTTCCTCTCTCTCTCTCTGTCTCTCACTCATTGTTTAGTTAGATGCCCCACCTTGGATCCCTTCTTCATGGCCCTAGTTTGTTTCTTTTTTAAGGCATTTGACTGAGAATTGAAGACCTATAAATGGGTTGGCTAGTTATTTATGAGTCAATGTAAAATCAATGGGTTGATTATTGGTTTACTTTCTAAAACTGACTGTAACTGGGTTGGATATGGGTTGAGCATTTTTGATGTGACCCAAATCCAACCTGACATGATCTGACCCATTGCGACCTAGGAAGTGTCTGGTAAACCATGCAAGAAACTGACATGTGTGATAACATCTTGAGTAATAGTTAATGCAGAAAATGTAAGAGGGAATTAAAAACCATAAAAGGTGGTGAGCATGTGGGGAATGTGTGGGATGTGTTACTGATCACTTCCAATATATATATGGACAACACATTTTTCTCTTAGTAATTAATGCAATTTTATGTTTAAAAATTATAAGTTATGGATTACAACAATGACCTAGTATTCATCATTATTTTCTGATGAGTAATCTCTCTTAGTTATTTGTTTAACGAAACATCATTCCATTTTAGATATCTATGGAAGATTCCACAATTATCCATGGAAAGGAGAGTCTTCTGATTCCTGTTCGTGCACAGGTATGCGCTCTATACTATATAACAATTTGTTGATCTAGGATCTGGGAAAGGAAATTTTACTTTGAAGAGCAGAATGTTTCTCTTCTGTTTGCTTAGTTGTCCTTTGGTTAACAATGTGGGATTTTATTGCCCCTTTGAAGGTGATAAGCTCATCAATAGTTGATCGCTGTCCACACCGTTCAGAGATTCAAAGTGTAGTAATTGCTGAGGGAGATAGTAAGTGCTTCTATCTTCTTAACCCTTTTGGTTTATCATCAAATTCCATTTCAAGGGTTCATTATGTGATTTTGGTTTCATGGACATATATAATTCTTCCTTGCTGGCATGGCTATTGTTTTGAAAGGCCTACTTGTGGCTTGCCTCACCTCATGCCTTGAGTGATGGCTCTTCTGAATTCCTTTGAAGTTTATAAGGATAAACACATATAAAGATTCATATACACATGCTTTGTGCCTTATGTTGGGAGGTATAAACATAAAACTTTGATCACTTTCATAAGCAAATAAGGTTCCCTAACCAATATAAGGGAAGGTAGGTCTTTTTCTTCTATAATCTTGCATTTTGCTGTGGTATCAAATGTCAAATCTAATTATGTATTTTCCTCATTGTTTTGTTGATATAAAATGCCATCTTTTTCATTTTGTGTGACTAGAAAGCCCTCAGGGAAGGGATAGATCTTTTTCCTTGCATGTATATGGACTTAAGGGTTATATTCAGACTTTTGCTTTTTAAGTGTCTAACTTGGAAAGAAGGAAAAGGCGATACAGAGAAACATGGAAAAGAAAATTACTTCTTAATTTATATTTAAATTAATTTTTATATTTTAGAGTTGAAACTATAATCGCAAATGTTTACTAAGGACATTAATTGTCTAACTTATGAGTGATTGATATATTCATAAAGTGTTTCCTGATTTACAACAATCCATAATTGTGACTTATTTGTGTATATTCTGAAAGATGTATACTTTATACCTTGGGTGATGCACCCGTAGATCCTATAGGGAAGAAAAAAGGGTCAAACATGTTCTATATGTTCAACTTAACCAATCTTTAAACTATAGTTATGAATTTGGTTGTACCTATGCCATCTGGCGCATGTCCAACTCACCGATGTGTTGTGCAGATTCTTCGAGCTGAGTGCAGGAATCTTGGTAAAATATTATTTGTGATTTTTGAATTTTATTGAAGTCTGTAACCAAACCTGAATAGCTCATATCATTTGCCTTGCTTTTCTAAACATAATATTTGAAAATAGTAATGAATGGGGAGTTTAGTTTGTTTCTAGATGGAGAAGATGCTGCTTAATATGTTTGAATTTGATGTTTGGAGATAAAGCTTATGATATGATGCACTTAAGGGTCCCAATATTTGCTAGTTGTCCGAAATAAAGATTTAGTTCCTGTAAAGAAGTCTTATCAGAGATATCCATGTGATGGAGGACTACCAAAGCACAAAAGATTGCATGGTTATATAGAAAATGTGTTTAAATAAATTGGAATGATAATTCCTTGAAATTCATTCAACAATCTACTGGGGGCATGGAAGACCTCCACGTTGATATGGACTCCTTCAAAGAAGAATACAAGGTAGCACTTAACTCAGCTGTTTAGTGAGCTTAAATTTAAAGTTATATCATGCCACATTAAAAAGGCATTTCATCATACCTCATTCGAAAAGATATCTTTACGAGCACCCTCACGATTAATATTTTTATATGGGATTACTTCCAGGGAGTGTTTGCCGTATCGCCTTGTACAGGACGTATATTGGTACACCACACCGTACCATACCAATATTGTAAAAGGATGTTACAAGTATGGGGTCCGGTACCGACACGGCGAACCAAGCTTCGAGGATATTATAGATCAAGTTAGCTTTCCAAGCATCTGGAATCATCTAAAAAGGTGGTCGGATGAGGAAGTTATGAACGATTTGTTATAACATGTCAATTCTATTGAACTTCTACAAAATTATGAAAATGTCATTCCATGGCTCACAATTCAAAGGACAATTTCTCTATTATTTTACACAGATTTCTATGTTTTTGTTCTAGAAACTCATGGTAGATGAGTTAAAAGTCCAGTAGAATTTAAGAATCCATTTATTGTTATTTATTTAATATTTGCTTTCTTTAGAGAGTCTATATCCTATGGAATTAGAAAAGCCTATTGGCTTTAGGAGATCTCTATGATAAATATCTCCCATGTACTTTTAGAAATCATTGAAGTATCAATAAATTTTTTGGAAGTTCTTCAATTCCTTGCATACGTGGTGTGAGACTGCGATCCATGGAGGATGATTGGTGTGAGGCTAGAAGCTTCAAGCATTCCTCCAAGAGGTTGGAGGTGTGAGGCAGAAGACTCAAGTAGTTGGCATGAGGCCATCAGTTATCCCATCTTAAGGTCTCCTTCCACAAATTCCAAACACTTGTGTGCGCTTGCTTGAATGATTAGTGAAAAATGATTGATTCCAGCTGATGCGTGCAAGGCAGAATTGCTGGGACACATGCATGAGAATTGGATCCAAACACAGGGTGAGCCGGTGGGGTATCTAATCTACAGAGAGGATGTATGTGCTATTCCTTTAGTTATGCAGGCCTACATAGCATTCTTTAGCTTTAGATTTATATAATATTTATTATGCATCTTTTCAATGAAATATATATCATCTAAGGCCTGAAATCAGCATGATTGCCATCTCTCTCTCTCTCTCTCTCTCTCTCACTTCTTCTCATCTAAGGTTATGCCAAAATTTCCAGTAGTCCGATATTTGTTTAAATGTTCCCATCTTAAATTAAGAGAGAAGTAGATTACAAAAAGCTTTGTCATGTGTCAAGGAGTACTTATCCAACCCAAATACATTGATGCAGATATGTCTATAGAATACATTGATGTCGGACAAGGAAGTGTTAAGCTATCTTAGGGAATATGGCACACCAGATAGGGGTTAAATGTCGGTGTCAAGGAAGTGTCATGTTGGTGAAACCTATGGCATTTGTAAAATCTGTTTTTTCATGAATTACTACCATATTGTCATTCCTAAGGTTCTCATCATCCATATGCTATTTTATTATTATATCCAATGGAAAGTATATTTAGTGCTTTCTTATTCATGATTAGCTTATTTTTGCAGCTTTGCTCATGCATGAAAACTCATATCTAGCATATGGACACATTTGCATGGATAAACTCAACATCTTTCATTGTATGAAATTATAGGATTAACAAAACTCATGAACTTATAGTTCTAGCCATTGCTTTTTGTATCTCTATTTGTTCTTTTATAAGACTAGCTGCTGTAGATTGTATCTCCTTTAGAAGCCTAAACTAATATATCTTGCATTTTGTACGTAGTCACTCTTGTCCTATTCAGTCTAGTATATTCTGCAAGACCTTTGTGGTTGTCGTGGTTGACATTTCATGATGTCATGATATTACAGGTGATAACTGCTTAATTATGGGTACAGTAGACTCTTATGGTCACCTTATTGTATCCCGATTGGATGTGATAGATGCAGGTACCATTTAATTTCTTCTCTTTACTATACTTTGTTTTGTAGACCTAAAGTTGGTAATTGAACCATTTCCTCTCCTCTTTCGTGTTTCAATGATCATGAAAAAAAATACAAACTGTATTATCTATATGTCTTTTACCCTCCCAGTGTCTGTGTATTGGTATGCTATCTTCTGTCCTACTTGCATATTAGGGTAGATTGACTCTTCTTGCACAAGGCTGAATTAATTTCCTTCCAAAATATAGACATGAGACTCCATGTATCTGCATGTTGTATCTGTTATGTGCAGCCTTTTATTATTCTTTACTCTGCATAAGCTATGATAAAAGATATGTACTGGCATTCTCTGATATCCTCCATTATCATATAAAGTTTTTCTCGAGGTTATGACACGATAAGCATCTGATGCTTAAAAGGTTTATTTTACAATGCTACAAAACAATATCTTACATGGTGATCTATGAGCTCTGTGCAGCTCAATGCAGATCCATTACCAAAGTCACGTTATTTTTGAATTCTTTCCCATAATCCTATTAACAAGTCAAAACTGAATTGTTCCAGATGTTGACAGGCTTTCATATTCAGTACTGCCCCAGGATTGTGGTGTAGGGGAAGGGAGTTGGGCTGGGGTTTGTTTCAGCCCGGTTCATTGGTCTACGGTATAGCTCTTATGCTTCCCCATCTTTATAAACTAAACTGGTCATTGGTTGATACGAGTTGTTACATGCCGGTTTCATTACCTATATTGGTACCCAAGTGGCACTCCTGTCCTGATTGTAGGTATGGTACATCCATTGATACCGACACTCGGTAGGGGGGTGTACTAGGTACTGGTTCCATAGGAGTATGGTATGGTACAACCCTTATAGGCTGGTATGGTCCGGTATAGAAAATCTTGGCTTGAATGTAATTCACATTTCAGGATGCTGCTTTTGAGATGTATATGTCATGTTTGATATTTTAGCTGTTATTATGTTCTCAAGTGATTTATGGTCAACTTTAAATTCAAAACAGAAGTTATTACTTGTATGTAAATTGGATGGTAGACCATAGGTTTCTATAGTGATTTCAGGCTTAACTGTATTGTAAAAAACGGTGCTAGTTGCCTCACCAATATTAATTAAAATTATGATATTCAGTTTATAGTATCATGTATCATGCTTGTCTTGGCTATTTCAAAGAATACATAGAAAGCTACATGTTAAAATTCTGTTTTTTTTTTGTCACCTAGCCTATTTTGTTGCATTCTAGCAGGAAGAATTGTGTTGGACATCAAGACACGTTTCTTTTTTTACTTGTCTATTATCTTAAATCATCCACGTTGATTGCAGATGAACAAGAGCTAGGCACATTTACTACCAAAGAAATCTAACACAAAATAATATGAACTGGTGTTACATTAGATATCAGATAGACATAGCAGCAAAAAGAAGCTCATGGTAGTTTGTGAATGTTTAGGAGCAGAAAATTAATATATGTTTGACCAAAATATAGCTTTGGTTGTGCCTACAAGAACTCCAGCTACCTGCCAACCTGTATTTGCTTTTGTCATAGCTAATTACTTTGATAGCCTATGCTATAATCCTGCATATTTGATATGGATCAGAACCAGTGGGAATCCCCTGTTTTGTGGTTGTAAGCTTGTAACAGTGTAGACTATGTGGAATGAGGTTACCCCTTAGTAATACCTCGTGGATAAAGAAATACAATTATTTTCTGCTGTCATGTTCAGTTCAAAGATAGTGAAATTGTAATATCTAAATAAAGCATTTAAAAGCAACATCAGTGATCTGTCCTTTTGGTCATGAAGCAGTAGGCTTTAAGCAATTAAGAACTTTGATATTGCTTCTTTACTTTTTGTGTTCTGGTTTAATCTAAAATGCAAATAGGATGCCTTGGCACATAACAGGGAAGTGATTAATATCTTTAGAGGGATCTTTGGTTTGGGAGTTTTTATGTGCACCAATTACATATAAACCATCAGTTTTAAGTATTTTGATGAGTCATTAGAGATGCTACCAAAATTCTGTCCTATTGACTTAAACCAGTAAGACTAGCAGATTCTTATGAAGAAAATAAATAATTAATCAGTCTTCTTTGTGTCATATTATTGCACTATGAAAATTTACCTTTTGGATTGATTCCTTCTATAGTTTTCATGCCGCACATTTTTCATAGGCTTCAACCTTAACAGAGATGTTCTCTCTTCTCATACTCACACCGTTTTATGGGTTCTTAATTTCCATAATAAAGTTTGGCCATTGTAAGTATCCAGTAATTATTCTGAAAGCCATTTGAAGCTCAACTGTTTTACTACATGAAAGGCAATAAAGACACATTACTCCTCCAGATGCATCCAACCAAAGAAAAACAGAAATGGAGTGTTTCAAAGATGTACTTCGAAGTGATTGTGAACAATTTCTTGTTGTCAAAAGTTATAATCTAGGTAGCAACAGGAAACATCTTTAGCAGATTGGAACTGATTATCTTATCAATAACTATGGTGGATTAACGTAGTTCGCAATTAGTCAAGAAAGGTGATCTTTATTATTGGTTGATTAAATTGAAAAGAGGATCTACAAAGACTGTCCTAGGTTCAATCTTAGCTGCCTGAAGTGGGCACAAATATTGGAATGGATTCAAGTGCAGGTTCAGGGTAGTGGGTCTCTCAACAAGGTTTAAGTAAGGATATACCCAGGAAGACAGGTGCAGATGTTAGATTTTGGAGAGATTCTTAAGCGGGGACGGCATCTGAGATATAAGATCTATCTGCTATAAGGTGACTTGTCTTAGGAGAATAATTTGCTGTTGGATCAGCATAAAATGAATAGAAAGTTCCACTACAAAGTTCTAATTTTCAATGGCACAAAGTTCATATGAGTAAGTAATTTAGTGAATTGATATCCTGGGAAATTCTATAGCTTGACATCTTGTGTGGGGGCTTCATGAGAGCAACAAAGAAATCATTCGCAGATGCATGGGATGAGCCAAAAAAAATAAAACTATTGGCTTCAAAGATGTTTCAAAGAGATCTGGTGTTATTACTTCAGCTTCAAGTTGTAAGAAATCATTCATTGGAATTAAATATAAGGTTCTCCTATTCTATTATATGTCTTATTTTGGAAAGCATGGGGGCCTCTTCTATATCAAGGACCATCCATATCCATAACTTCTCAACTTTTCAATTATGTCAAATATAAACCTTGGTTAAATTACACTTGGATGAGGAACTTTCAGCACTAACATAAGAAGTTGGCTTGTCATAAGGCATACTTGTCAGCTGTTAAAAACCATGGCATAGATCATGGGTCATTTACTGTGCCTTCAAATCAAACATGAAATAGTCAACATATAAAGGAGAAGTCTTGGCTAAAAAAATGAGAAGGGTGGAAAATATATGGCCATGCAGAGCTATCTTGAGATCCATGGCTTGGTTCTAGCAACAATGGGCTACAACTTGCTGAAAATGCACATTTTTTACCTGTTGAACTTGGGATGCGGATCAGATGCACTTGCAGTAAGCCATGTTCAGCAGGCAAGTGGTATATCTTTGAACCCAGCAAATGTTTTCTGCTAGACTTGGAAGGTAAGAAAAGGGAGATGCTGTAACAATATTCTTCTGTAACCCTGCATAATCAGGGACAACTTGGATGCAGAGGTAAAGTCAATGTTAGGGGATATGGAGCTTATACTGTAGCTCACCATAACATGCTTGGAGGTGGTAACAAATTTGTGAAGCCCTACATGCTATTACATCCCAAGATACAACCCCGCCATAGCACATCATTAGCATCATGACTGATATAGAAAATTGTATGGCTTACCTTATGGAATCTGATTTTTTTTGTTTGCTTCTTGAATTTTATATCTATCTATCTATCTATATATATATATATATATATATATATATAATAT
>KE504711.1:1098094-1111245 GCA_000441515.1 Elaeis oleifera | reverse complement strand
TATATATATATATATATATATATATATATATATATATAACCAGCTTTGGGTAGATAGTATACAGAGAATAGCACCTAGTAGACTTGTTTTCCTGTCTTCTCTACGCTACTCTTTTTGAGAAGAAAAAGGAACTTCGGTGGAGATGCAAGGGATCGAACCCTGTACCTGTTGCGTGCACTCTGCCATTTGAGCTACATCCCCTCATTCATCTTCTCTCTACTGCGCATCTCTAAATGAGGTAACTCAGAAGTCTATTGTAACTCCACGTTAGTGTTGCATGAAATCCCACTAGGGCTGCATTTTACCAAATAGTGGATGCTGAAATGTCATATTTCCACCATTTTTGCATAGCTAATTGTCCTTAATTGATTTGGTGGATGTAGAATTATATTATGACAATGGGCAATTTAAGGTTTTTAAGTGTTGTTATTAGCATCATACAGAAGAAATTTGCCTTCTTTGCATAATGTTTATTTTGACAATTTTTCCGACTATATTCGGGGCTTACCTTAAATTTTTTGTGAATTTGCTATGTTCTGTTTGATTGGTGCAAGAAATTCCATTCTTCAGGTGGCAGTTGCTCGCAGCTTCTGCAAAAGCATTGATGTTTATGATCAAGATATTCATCTTCGGAGTTTACATACGTGAGTGTGCTTAATGTTAAATCAAGATGATCTTTCACATATAAATCTTTACCACTTAATTACCTCTTCCGAGATGGTAGTTTCTTGTTTGGCTATTCCTACTTTCAATCATTAAACTGTTAACGAGATTAATCCATGCATGTATACTAAGGCTCATATTATCTCTTTGATATGTGTGCAATTATTGGAAATTGTTCAGAGTCACCCGATCAGATGATCAAAGGTTGTCTTGGTGATGATAACGTATGCATAATATATTCTAATACTTGTTTGATCTTTATTGATACCTGTAATGAGATCATGCTGCCAACACTTATATCATTTTGTAGAATTACTAGAATATGTACAGTAAAGCCATTTGTTCAGAGTCACCGAATCAGATGATAAAAGATTGTCTTGGTGATGATAGCTTGTGCATAATATATTCTAATACATGTTTGATCTTTATACCTGTAATGAGATCATGCCACCAACACTTATATCATTATGTAGAATTACTAGAATATGTACAGTAAAGCCATATTGTTATCAGGTTATGCCCTTAAGTACTTAACATACTCCACTTCTTTGAACCATGCAGACTGTATTAGGTCTTTAGTGTCTTTCTCTGGAAAAAAAAAAGATGAAAACTTTAGCAGACAGTTCAAATTTTAAAAAATCAGTGAGAAGGTGCAAAATTCATTCAATACAGCAATGTCAGTTCTGGTAAGATCACTATGTTCATTTTATTAAGTTTTAAATTGGTTAGTTAAACAAGCAAGTGATATGAAATTTATGATTTTCAATAGCAACTGATGAGATTGGATAAGTACCATAGATAAGATGGTTAGATAGTTGACAGAAGAAATATATTGCATACGTTGAAATTTAATATTGCTGCAGTCCCTAGAAAAGTTTCTAGTTTGGGATATGAGTGCAGGAATTGATACCATTATGCATTATTTAATGTGAAAAGACAACTTTCACCGAGAAAACTTGCATGCATAACCTGTGCTGCATTAACCTGAGAGAGATTCACAAATGTGTGGTTACCAATTGAGTAGTTAATTAAATCAATCACTCACATTAGAAAGAATGGAGAAATACATGGTAAACATTTGGAGCAGTTAAGAGAAAGCTGGTGAAAATTCACAGGAATATTGTGGAGACACTTGAGGTCAATATAGTGAACAGTTCTAAAAAGAATTTAACGAAAATTGTGGAATGCTTGAGGTGAATATACTTGGCAGATCTAAAAAACCAACTAACATATCTAATGACATAAATTAGTTCAGAAAAGGATGTGCTTGCCTTCATGACTGTTGATCTAACCCAACTATATCTGCTGCTATTACATGTCAAGGATTTTCAGGGGTAAGCACGACAAACATTTCATTTTCTTAAGAATATCATGCCATCCAATTGTAGACAACTTCCGAAAATGATAATGATTTCCATTATTGTATTAATAGCTAAACAGTCTAAGCTCACTTTCACTTTTCATAAAGGAAAATGTGCTGAAGGCTTGCAAAGAAGGCACTTTTAGAGCTTAGTACATGTTCTCCTATCTATTTCCTCCTTTTTTGGCACTATCTTAGTATGTGCGGTAACATGCAATGGATGATGTTACGTGCTCTATTACAAGGCAAGTTAGATATTAACTTATTCATAGTACATGGCAGTGGCTTTTGCCTCATAAAGGTCAAACACTAACTTGTGTCAAACATGCAACAGTTGTCTGCATTTGCTTTCTTGGAAGACAGTAGTTTGCATGTGCATAACAAGTACATGTAGGCATGAAACCCTAGAAGGCTAGAATTTCTCATAATTGGGAAGTGTCAGACCCAAAAAGTCATATAGATAAATTGGGTATAGGTTTAATCTGATTCAGACTTTTTCTATGCTATTCCTTTCAAAGATTAATCATTAGATTATATATTTTTTTCGTAATTAAAAGTTGTTCTTATTTTATGGGGTGTTTGGTTGAGGGGAGTGGAGGTCTGGAATCGGAATTGGAATGGGTGACTCCCATTCCAACTGTTTGGTTGGAAGGAGTCCCATTCCGATTCCGATTCCGGGATGGAATGGGAATGGGTCAATCTATGTAGAACTTAATCCCTACTCTCCTCTAGGATTCAATTTTCCATTCTAATTCTGATTCCGATTTCGGTCATGAACCAAACGTTTCGGAGGATTTGGCCATTCCGATTTCAATTCCAAGCCATTCCCATTCTCATTTTGATTCCGGTTACGAACCAAACGCCCCCTATATGCTTTTAGCCTTGTACATTTATTGTATTTAAAATTATTGTCTATATCATTGTATGAACTCAAAGAATCAAAAATTTATAAATCGTGATTACGTCTTAAAATTAAGACGAATGTAAAAGAGCTGAATCTGACAAGCTTTGGTTTTGCGGTAGTAATAAATGAACTGATAAAAAACATATTAAAAAAGTAGGCTCTCGACGGGTTAAGATGGTATGGTCCATGCAAAAATGGTCAAAGGACTCATATGCAAGGTCAGATGATTAATGCAGTGTGGAAGCACCATATTAATGGAAGGGGAGCAAAGAAGCCTTGGATATTTCAGTGTGTTAACTCGAAATGTTTGCTTTGGGTAACCATAATGATTTGGATAAAATGGGGAAATGAAGTTTTCATAAACCAACTCAAACATATGGAATTAATCATTATGGTGATGGTTATGCCTCCTGCAATAATGCATGATTGGGCCCCCATTTCTATCATTAGTTTGTGCCTGCATAGCCTGTTTTTCAGCATCATGCTCCCTTGGCCCCCAGTCCAAAAATTTCCACGTACATCATAATCCCCATCCTCTGTTTCTTGTGTTTGTCCTCCATAGCTGTTGATTCTGTATGTCAATTTATTAAGAAGAAAAAATTAGTTTAAGAGTAGTTGAAACATGGGTTTAGTTCCAACACTTGCGGGATCTAAAGAATAGGACCCCATCTTGTTACATTGCATTGCAGCACTGCTTCTTCCCTCCCTCATCTCTCTATGGCGGTCTGAATTTCTAAAACTTCCCAATGCCTTTCCAAGTGACAATCTTTGACTGAACTACCCACCCCAACAGCCCAAGATCCAGGTAACAGGAGCCATGTTTTAGAGTTTTTCTGCTCACACTACCTTTAAAGGTACCTTCGATGTCTTTTGAATCTGATTCTATTTCATCTTTGCCTTGTCTTTTATTCATTTGCGGCTAATATTTTTTTTTTTGGACTGTCAAAAATCTTAATTTTGTGATTCTTGAATTAGACTTTTCTTATGCGTAAAGAGTTATTTTTTCATAGGAGATTTAAGATTAATAGGGATTTGATTTCATGTAAAGTGAAAAGTAGATAGGGGATGAATAATAAATATATATCACTGAAGGAATTTGTTCAATTAATTTGGGATTTTTTCTTGGGATTTTAGGTTTCCTTGTAGAGATTGATTCATTGTTGAAAAAATAATAAATAATTGGAGATTGGTGCTTTCTTTTGGTTGTGCGTTCTTTCCTCTTCCCTTTTTCTTTTGTCTCCCTTCTGTTTGTCATGAGACGTAAATTCAATAATATTAATTCCATGATTTTTAGAGCTTTAAATTTAATATATATATATATATATATATGCATGCATGCACGTATGTATATATGTATGTATGCATATATGTACATATATGTATGTGTGTGTGTGTGTGTATGTAGATATATATACATGTATGTATGTATGTCTGTCTCTGTGTGTGCGCGCGTGTGTCTATATATGTATGTATATGTATGTATGTAGATGTGTATATATATATATATGTATGTGTGTGTGTGTGTCTGTATGTATATATATATATATATATATATGTATGTATGTATGGATGCATGTATGCATGCATGCATGCATGCCTATAGTTAGGATTGGTTCGGTGAAAGAAATAACCGATGCATTTTAATTCAAATTTTAATAGCTTACATATTTATTTATGATAAATAAGATTATGATTATGATATTATTAATTAATTATTCATCAACAATTATGCCACCCTGCTTGAAATTTCTGGCTCTGCCCCTGATTGTACATCAGTCCATTAAATTTCTCAAAGTTTTCTTGTTAGCGGGATGTAATAAATGGGATTATAAGAAGATCATGCAACAGTTTCTAAGCATAACTGTATCCTATAATAAGCCTATAGTTAGGATTGGTTCGGTGAAAGAATAACCGGTGCATTTTTAATTCAAATTTTAATACTTTACATATTATTATGATAAATAAGATTATGATTAATTATTATTCATCAACAATTATGCCACCCTGCTTGAAATTTCTGGCTCTGCCCCTGATTGTACATCAGTCCATTAAATTTCTCAAAGTTTTTCTTGTTAGCTGGGATGTCTTGCTGTTTCATAGTTTAGATGATGATATTCTAGCACAAGTAAATAATCTTTTCTTTCCAAAGTTTGGATAATGACATTCTACAATAAGTAGAAATTCTTTTTCGTTACTTAACTAACTCAGGCGTTTTAATGGGACAATGACATAGAAGCATTGCAATACTTGTTATTTGCCTGAGCATGGAGAACGTGTCTTGTTTAAACTTGATTCAGCCCATATAGATTGATAGAGAGGCAAGGGATGTTAGTAGGCTTGATAAGCTTCAGAATAGAGGAACTTTGAGGAGAATGTTATCATAGTTGACAGGCTGCCAAATCATCACCATATACATTTCTCTGCAACATTTTATAGGCTTCCAACTTGTGCTGTTGGTATGGCTCACTGTTTATCCATTATATATTTTCTCTTTCTTTCCTTTGTGAGTTTAGCTTTACATTTTAATAATCTATCATTCACTTGAAAAAAGAAGAACCTGTGCATCATCATTAGTTATTAACATGATAGGCAAATCAACTCAGTTTGGGAGATTAAATGTATGAGAGTTAGTGTGACTAGCATCCTTTTGAGTTTATGAATGCATCTTGCTTGAATACTATTCATATGCGTGCACCAACATGTGCTGTTTCTTGTAGCATTCAAAGTTCTGTGGTTATGTCAACCAAACAATGCTTCACTTTACTAGCACATCTAATGGTTGAACAATACTATCATAGAACTGCTGCTTCATACCAACTTTTAGCAATTATGAAAAAGCATTTTGCATGCTTAAAGAGGGTTCCTATCTTAATATCTATGCAGTAGGCTAAACATTTCCAACCTTTCATCTGGACACATTTTACATCTATTAGTCTAGATTGGGGTGTTTGCAATGATTTATGGTGCATTGTTCAATTTCCCGTGTGAGGCATGTGAAAGCATCACAATTGATGGTGGATTGCTTTTATCTTCTTTATATTTACCTGTTATATTAGGTTGTGGTATCCAGCTTCATTGAGCTTTCTTCAAAATTCGCTCATTGGGGATGGGAGTTCCTCGATACTAGCTGTTGCTGAAGGTTCTCAGGTTAGAGTTGGGGTTTATCTTTTTTAATGTTCTTAGAATTTCTTGCATTTTTCATGACATTGTTTTCTCTCTTCTATGTGATCATTTTCAGCTGACTATATGGGACTTGAGAACGAATCACAATGGTGGTTGTGTAAAACGTGTTTGTGGTTCCATTGGAGATCTCATATATGCTGTTAGCTGTGCTCCATCCGGAGCAATTGCGGTGGGTGGATCTGATCGGACTGTAACCATCTTTGATCCTCGCAGGTTGGTGATAAGCATTACTCCTAGGTTTAAATGATATCCCGATAGAAATTATATTTATTAAATGAAATAGTGCCATATTTATGTCAGCAGATTAGTTTAATCTATTATGCTTCATGTAACGCCATATAAAATGTTGAAAACTGTTAACTTTCGAGGAGATATTCTTTTTTTTTTTTCTTCCTTTTACCACAGAATGAATACTGATGCATCTGACATTTTATTGATGATTGAAGGTGGTCAGCCATATCAAGATGGGTGAACTGCTCGAAATATGAGGTTTATTTTTTTTTAATTTTTTATCTTTAATATCTCTTATTTAACTTGACAGTGTAATAAAGTATCATGCTGTTCCCGATTGTGATCTGTTCCATTTGACTGCAGATAACAGGTCTATCCTTTTCATCAATTGACACGGCCTGTATTTATATACAAGGTGTTGATTATGAGGTAATTAATTAAAGTTAAACCCTTGAAAATCATAGTACTTATCTTTTCTCTAATCTTAGTTCTTGTGTTCTCTTCTTGCGTACTCTTTAAGCTACAACTTCTAGAGATCAGAACTAGCAATCACTTATCCATTAATCTCTTTGACATCAAGTGCTATATTGACCCTTTAATTGAGGACAAGTGCTTCTAAATTATATTTTATATTATACATGGATGTCTCCACATGATGAAGTTATATTGACCATGTGTCGGCCATACTCTTTTTGGTTGACTGGGTGCAATGATGGAGAGGGTACTTGAAAATTTTGGCAACCTCTGGTGACCTTATATTCTTCTTCCTGGAATATCTGGTCAATATTTTCAAGGAATCTAAACGAATAAGAAACTACTCGGGGAACATGTCTTAGAGATATGGACAAAATAAGTTTGAAACTAATGAATTTCCTTAGGTGCATATATGACAAATAATGCATGAATTCATTGTGTAGCCTCCAAAATTGATGGGATGAGGGTTATTAGTTATGGCTTTACATGTTGTCTTATACCCATTTCATGAAATCTGATGTCTGATTGGATGATTGTTATGCACAGAGTGATGCTAAAGTAATGCAGAAATCTCATATGAAAGTCACACAACTAAAGTGCCACTTTCCTGTTTCTCTTACTGTGGACATCCCATACTTCATATGGTACAGATCATGAGTGAAAGCTGCAATGGGAAAGCTGCACAATGCCTACACATCTGCTGTTCGATATTTTTTTCTGTGAGATCTGTGCTATAATATCATTACTCTTTTGCACATTAGGTTGTTTTAGTCCATTTGCAGAGTAATACATGCCCATCTGTGGTAGTAACTTTTTCCTGTAATTATTATGGAACAGAACATGGTTCAATCCTTTAAGGGTTTCATTTTCTAGTGTTTCCTGGTGGTCAGGTTTAACAATGGTAAATCTCCATGAATATGGTCATAAAATTGTGACCATCAATTTCAGTTACGAAGAATTTAATATATTGATTGAAGTACCATATCACACTCTTCTGCCCTCTAAATAGTTTTGCAGTCTTCATTCCATTAAATAGAACTGTACTTTTTGATATGCAACTATGGAATGCAACTTCTGTGAATGAACTTGAATTACATCAACTTATTGAAAAATTGAGCCACAAATGCTTTCTATTTCATCTCTTTTGGAGAGGAACCCTGGCTTGTAAGAATTTGGACTTCTTCCATCAGTCATGGATGAAAGGGAACAATTTCCACCCATGGACTGAATTTGTTATTATTGCAGGTTATGTGCGGGCTATGGCAAGAAAATAGTAAAGTATTTCCTTCAGAGGAGACTCTAATTGGCTGGGATTTAATAAGGTGTGCTCAGTTTAATGCATATTTATGTATATGTTGCTACAGTTATGATGTTATTGATTAAGATTGATGAGAGTAGATACTTTGCGAGTCGATCAGGGGGTGTTTGGATGCTGAGCAACTTTATTTGTATGATATCTTGAAACTGGGAGGGATTTGAAACTTGAAACCTCAATTTGATCAAAAAAGAGTCAAAGGAAGGTGAAGTAGAGGAGGATTCACAGAGGCAGTTAATCCCTGCAATTGCTAGAATTTGGATAATAAGTCGGCTTTCAATAAGACCACCATTTTTATATTACCGGTGCAATTGGAGGCTCAACTCTGTAAGCATGGATGTACTCTATCCAACAAACCATTCCATGTACACCTACTGTATATAATACAGTAGCTATTATATCCAGGCTGGCAAGCACCCTTTGGGCACTGTTGGATAGTTGGGATCTATATGCAGAGAAGGGGAAGAAAGATTTAAAGTGGAGGAATTGGTGGATGATTTCTCCCGCTTCCCATTGTTTAGGCACGCCTATTGATGCCTTCCTACCCTCGGAGTTAATACCAGACTACATGGATAAGCTGGTTGGTTCTGCACAAAGGCTGTTAAATGAGGCATCCATCTACATGAATTTAACCATCAGCCTCTTGTTCCCTTATAAATCCAACTATACTTTTCACATGGATAAGCTGGTTGGCTATCCAAATGGACCATTAAACAAGGCAGCTATTTGCTTCAACATTTCATATCAGCTTTTTGTTACCATGGTCACCTGACTTCGCTTTTTCATTGCAGTCTGCAAAGGCAGATGTTCTTGCTGGATGGTGTGATTCTGGCAGTATCTTTGTGGCTGATGTTTTAGGGGAGCAACAGGAAAGCATTTGAGGTTTATCAATTAGCCCTGATTTCTGACAATACTTAATTGTAATTATAATTATAGTCTGCAGAGTATAATTATATCTTTTGTTTAATGCAATGATGTTATTCTGATCATCATGTAAACTCATCGTGCACAAAGCAGTAGCCTGCCTTTCCTTTCGATTGTCGGAGTCTTCAATCTCTCTCTTGTTAATGGTATGTAGACGCCAATTCAAAATGTTGGCTTATCTGGTGCAGATGAGCATTGGGTCATGCAAGTAAGAATTTGCTGTGGCATCTTGGTTAGCCTAGCTTGAGATATGCTGAGCTGCCGGAATTGTGATCAGAATTCATTCTTTCGACAACAATGATTTGTGCTTTCGTTGTTACGAATACATTCTGTATTGGGTTCTGCAATCTTTCTGTACTATGTTGTTTAATTGAAACTGTTTGATGTTAGTGATGACGTCCATCTTCGGAGCTTATCTTTATCGAGAAATCAAATATTCCTCCTGTAAAGTGGAATGGTACATTGTTTGCTCCTCTAAGATTTCGGAAAACCTATTTTACAGACCAGATGGATGCAAGCAGGAAAATCCATGCAGCACCTTTAGTGGATCATCGACCCGTATCTGATGTTAGATGGATGGCAGTGATTGGTGTGAGAAGGATGGGAGGGAGGGATGATGGCATTCCACGTGGACCAATGTGAAAAACATCATTATCCATATGACTGTGGGAAGCAAATTGCTGGGCTCGGCTGATCTTCCAACCTGGCAAGTCCGCGGGTGCAGAGAGACTGCGTGTTGAAGTGATGGATGGTCCCTGAATTTTTCTTCCTCCCAACACCACAGTCTTTAGGGGTGAGTATGTACTGAACCGTTCCCATAAAATTGTACCGATACTGTTAAATGATAACGGTATGGGAATGATATCTTTAAAAATTAGTACGGGAGCGATAATAAAAATTGAAATACCGTTTTTACAATACGAAAATGATATAAAGGATGTGGTATACCATTAATTACCATACCGTACTGCTTTTAAGGGTATTTTATAAATTTAATTATTTTATAAATATATAATTATTTTATTAGTTTATAAATATAAAATATTTTTTAGGAATATTTTTTAGTTCTTTTATGCAACTTCTCACTTCCTCAGAAATACTTTGAGCATTTTATAAATATAAAATTTTTTTTTAGGGATATTTTTAGTTCTTTTATGCAATTTTTAGCTTCCAGAGAAATATTTTTAGGTTTTAGGGATATTCTTTAACATGTTTTCTACGACTTCTCGGCTTCACCTCTTTTCTGCGACTTCTCGGCTCCTCGGCTGCAGCAGGCCAGCGGCAGTTTTCTCATTCTTCAATCTTAAGTTCTTCGTGTTTGTCTATTGATAAACCTTAGCATTCTTATATTTTAGAGAGAGATTATTTTTCTGCTTGGGAGAGAAACTACTACAAAAGTAATGGAATTTACACTGTTTTAATTTAATTTCTATGACTATTCTTGTTTAAATAAATTGTTTGCTAGAGGTTTTCTAAAAATTTTTATTTTTAGATGGTCAGCTAAATGGATTCTGGCGCAGCACATGATTGTGTTGTGAAGGAGGTTTCAAGTTCAGCTGCACCTGCACCTATGGCTAGCACAAGTAAACCGCCTTTGGCAAAAAAATCAGGTACCCATTTAAAATCAAAGAATGCTAGATCAGATGTTTGAAATTATTTTACTCTGCTTGAATCAGAGGATAAGTTCAAGTTGGAAGCTGCTTGTATTTATTGTAACGTTATAATTAAATATACAAACAAAAGTGGGACTAGTGGAATGCGTAGCCATATTGAAAGGTACTGTAAAAAGAATCCAGAAACCAAGGATAAAAGGCAAAGGACTTTGGCATTTATAAGTGAGCCTCTTAATCTTGAA
This sequence comes from Elaeis oleifera, assembly GCA_000441515.1. Classification (NCBI taxonomy): domain Eukaryota; kingdom Viridiplantae; phylum Streptophyta; class Magnoliopsida; order Arecales; family Arecaceae; genus Elaeis; species Elaeis oleifera. Next base: position 1,100,336 of record KE504711.1, on the reverse strand, counting down.
GAAGGAAGCAACAGTGGTAGCCCTAGTCTTCTTGCATGAAAATTTGATCAGAAAACTTGTAGGAGATACTTGGCAAGGATGATCATTTTAGATGAGATGCCTTTTAAGACTGTTGAGCATAGGGGGTTTAGAGATTTTCTAAATGTGCTGCAACCCAAATTTAAAATTTTCTCTCGATTTACTATTGTTAATGATATTCTTGAGCTCTATATAAGTGAAAGGGATAAATTGAAATCATATCTGAAAAGATCTGCTCAAAGAGTGTGTTTGACAATTGATATCTGGACTTCTAGGCAGAATCTCAGTTATATGTGTCTTATTGGTCATTTCATTGATGGTGATTGGAAATTACATAAAAGAATTTTGAGCTTTTGTCCTGTTGTTGGTCATTCTGGTGAAGTTATTGATAAATCTGTTGAGAGGCTTTTGCTTGAATGGGGAATTAATAAAGTGCTTACTCTCACAGTAGATAATGCTAGCTCTAATGATTTGGGAATTATGTATTTAAAAGAGAGGATTAATAGTTGGAAAGGAAGTGTGCTACAATCTCAATATTTGCATATAAGGTGTTGCACTCACATACTTAGTCTCACTGTGAAAGATGGTTTGAAAGAAGTAGATACAAATGTGCTGAGAATTAGAGCTGTAGTGAAATATGTTAGATCTTCTCCAACTAGGTTGTAGAAGTTTAAGTCTTGTGCCGAAGAACAAAAATAAATATAAAAGTCTTGCCGTTCTTGATGTTGATACTCGGTGGAATTCAACTTTCCTCATGCTTCAAAGTGCTGTTCCTTTCCAACAAGCTTTGAAAGGCTAGAGGAAAAGATAGCAGGTATCGTGCTGAGATGACCGATGACAAGCATTGGGGTTTGCCTACTGATGAAGATTGGGATAATACTCGTAACTTGCTGCCATTCTTGAAATATTTCTATGATGCCACTTTATGAGTTTCAGGATCTCATTATGTCACTGTCAATGATTATTTTCATATGGTTTATGGGATTGGGATAAAGATCAATAGTCATATTTCTAGTGAAGATTCTAGTTTCAAAGAAATGGCTATCAGGATGAAAAAAAGCATGACAAGTACTGGGCTAATGTTACAAAATTAATCCTTTGCTGTTTGTTGTAGTTGTGCTTGATCCTAGATATAAATTGGAGTATGTGAATTTTGCTATTAATGAGATTTATGAAGAATCCAAAAATAAGGAATTGCGTGCAAGGGTGAGGGAAGTTCTTGATTCATTGTTTGCTTATTATTCTGATATGGATGGGAAAAATGATGATTCGAGTAAAGGTTCAGCATTTTCTTCAGAGTCATTGATTGATGAAAAAGAGGACTCTGTGATATTCTGAAGCTAAGGTTTAAGACGAAGAAACAAGAGGAACTTGGGTTTAATAACAAATCGCAGCTTGATAAATATTTAGAAGAAGCTACCGAAGATGATGATGCACCTAATTTTAATATTTTAGAGTGGTGGAAAGTGAATTCTTCTAGGTATTCTATTCTTGTCTTAATGGCTAGAGATATATTAGCCATTTTAGTGTCCGCTGCAGCATCTGAATCTGCTTTTAGCACTGGGGACAGAGTGCTCGATTCATTTCGTAGCTCTTTGTCTGCATCAACTGTGGAGGCTCTGATTTGTTGTCAAAACTGGTTGTTTTTTGATCCAATGCCAATTGAGAATGATGAAGAAGTTCATGATATTGAGAACCTTGAAGCAGGTCAGTGATTTCTCTTTATATCTTTCAATTTATTGACTTATTGCTTACATAATTATCAAATGTTATTATTCCTAAACCATTTAACAGCCATTAAAGGATTTTCTTGAAGACTTCTACAACATTCTCAGATGATGGATTCTAAAGGAGGAGCATTTAGATGTAAGTACTAAGTAATGCTACTAAATAGTTAGCTATAATATTTATAACTTTAGTCTACTGTTTGGTTTGCTTTAGATATAATTTTTGTTCAAAATTATAAAAATAACCGAGTAACAAAGAAAATGGCGAGCACAAATTCTACAGGCTTTTTATAGCTTTTCTGAATTTTCATTCTTAACATATAAGCCGAGCTTGAACATTCCACCTCTTTCAAATCTGTTCTCAACATGGATGTTTTTCTAATTTCTTTATAATTTTGCTTGGCATGTTTCGTTACACTTGTCTAGTTTTGATACATATTTTATCAGATAATAGTCTTTATATATATATATATATATATATATATATATATATATAT
>KE504711.1:1054302-1091547 GCA_000441515.1 Elaeis oleifera | reverse complement strand
ATCAATAATAATATTTATTATTAATAAATAAAATATTTTATTCATTTTTTTTATTTTTTTCTCTCATTTCTCCTTCTTTTCCTCCACCCCCGGCTAATCCTTGGTCTTTCTCTGCCAGCGACCGACCTGCACCCACCTCCCTTCGATGCGCCACCTGCACCCCTGCGCCACTCCACCATCGCAAGGCATCTACCGTGTCCCCACGTCTGTTCCGTCGTGCTCTCCCCTCGCAAGGCGTCCATCGCGGCCATCCGCATGGCACCCATCGCGACCCCACTCTACTACCGTGCGCCACACCCGCCATCCATCCCTGGCTCCACGCGACCACCACCCCACTCTCCTCCTTCCCCCCCCAAGCCTCGACGGCGATCCACATGAACACAAAAGCACACCCCTGTCCACCCTACAACCCCCTCCGCTCTCCCCAACAGCTACGCCCGCACCCGTCGGCCTCCCTCCCCAGCGCCGCACCCCACCGTCTTTATCGCTCGACCACTGCCCGCCAGCCAATCGGTGGTGCCCCCTCTCCTTCCTCTTCGATTCGGATGAAATCTCCGCTTGCGCTTTAAAAAATGAAAAAAAATAATAGAGCATCCGAATAGTAAATAAAAAAAGAGAAAATCACATCTTAAAAATGTGATTTCATTCGAAAAATGAAACCGCTGGTTCAACAAAGTTTTAATTTTCAATTTATAATTAAATTTAAATTTAAATTTTATCCACTTATTTGATGCCGTATGTGGCGTATGCGGTTCCACCGCGTCCGCATCACTGCATTCAAATTACGGTATTTTGAAAAATAAATTAGAGAGGAGAGTAGTTTGGAAAATAAGTATTAAAAAATAATATTTTTTAAAAATCTCTAACTCGAGCCTCTTTCATTTATCATCATCAAGGTACCATCACAGTCCCTGATCGACGGATCATACAGCAACAAAACCGTACTTCCCCTTCCATCTGTTTGACACGTTTCATTTGCGTACCATCCATTCTTATCATGTTAACCATACTTTCCGTAACATTGTCGGAAACCCTATTTCTCGATGTTCTAGATAATTGTAACATTCACGCCCGGCGCGCTGACTCGCCTTTATTAAGGGTCGAGGAGACCAGCCCTTCAATTCAAAGACCTAAATATAGAATTAATATATTCCAAGTTCCCGTTAATGCCACTCCCTCCACGGCTTATTCCCGTTCAAAAATTCCTTCTCTCTCTTATCCAGGAGGATGGAATTATTCCCCGCAAGATCCGGCGAATACCAGCGATGACCGGTACCGGTCATCGTCCGCCCCGGCGCGAACCGCTCTCGACCGCAGACGTGTGAAATCCGGACCACCCCGTCCCACGTGTAAGAGCCCCAGCCCAACGCCACGTGGCCACCTCTTCTCCCGGTCGCGTCCACCGGGTCGATTCGCTCACGGTCCCCGCTGATCAGAGTGATGGACATTTTCTCGACTTTTCTGTTCTTTATTTAGAAATCCACCGGCCCTCTTCCTCTTTTTTCTTTTCCATTCGCCGTCGGTCGAAAAGGTTCGTTATTAAAAGAGCTCCGCCTCTCTAGGGTTTTGTTTCCCAGATCCGCCATTGCCAACCCCCTTCCTTCCGAGCTCGAGGGTTTCTTGTTTTCGTTTCTTCTTCTTCTTCTTCTTTCTCTCTCTCGAGCTTCCGTTTGCTCTAAGAATTCTCTTTTTATTCGATCGAATTCTAGGATTTCTGATTGTCGAGAGGAGAGGAGATCCAAGATATCTGAATTCTATTGGTTTGGCTTGAATCGAATTGGGCGAGGAATTTGGAAGGTTGCGTGTGGTGGTTTCATTCATTATTTGAGAATGCCTGCCACGGACTACCAGGGCTCCTCGGCGCCGTTCGCGTCGATCGGGCGCTCGATCCTGAGCCTCCGGCGCGACCAGCTCCACTCCATGGATGGCCACGACGGCGGCTCCAGCCAGGACCAGGAGCTGGAGGCCTTCCAGCGCCACGTCGCCGACCTCTTCCTGGAGCTCTCCTCCTCTGCCGCCGGCGGAGAAGACATTCTCTCCCTGTCTTGGGTCCGGAAGCTCCTGGACGCCTTCCTCATCTGCCAAGAAGAGTTCCGCGTGATCCTCTTCGACAACAAGGGGATCCTCTCCCGTGCCCCTCTCGACCGCCTCATCTCTGACTTCTTCGAGCGCGGCGTCAAAGCCCTCGACGTTTGCAATGCGATCAGAGATGGGATCGACCAGATCCGGCAGTGGAAGAAGCACCTCGAGATCGTCCTCGTCGCCCTCCATCCTTCCCACAAGACCCTCGGCGAGGGCCAGCTCCGCCGCGCCCGCAAGGCCGTCACCGACCTCACCATCCTCATGCTTGACGAGAAGGAGGCCGGCTCCGTCCTCAACCACCGCAACCGCTCCTTCGGCCGCGGCAGCCACGGTAAGGACACCAACCACCACCAGGGCCGCCACTTCCGCTCCCTCTCCTGGAGCGTCTCCCGCTCCTGGTCCGCCGCCCGCCAGCTCCAGGCCATCAACAACAACCTCTCGGCTCCTCGGGGGAATGAGATCGCTGCCACCAATGGCCTCGCGGTCCCCGTGTTCACCATGAGCTCCGTGCTGCTCTTCGTCATGTGGGCCCTCGTGGCCGCCATCCCGTGCCAGGACCGTGGTCTCGGGACCCACTTCTCGGTCCCCGCAGCTTCCCATGGGCGGCCCCGGTGCTGTCGCTCCACGAGCGGATCCTGGAGGAATCGAAGAAGAAGGACCGGAAGAATTCGAATGGGCTGCTCAAGGAGATCCATCAGATCGAGCGATGCACTCGCCAATTGGCAGAACTGATGGACTCGGTCCAGTTTCCATTGACCGAGGAGAAGGAGGCGGAGGTGAGGCGGGGGTGCAGGAGCTGACGGAGGTGTGCGACGCTCTGAAAGAAGGGCTCGACCCACTGGAACGCCAGGTGAGAGATGTGTTCCATAGGATCGTGCGCAGCCGAACAGAGGGCCTCGATAGCATAAGCATCTCACAATCCTGAGTGATGTTGGTCGCATGAGGGGTATTTTTCGGGGTTATTCATGCTTTGATTTTGGGATGCAACCATTAGAAGGAAGGCGTAGATAAGGAGAAGAAGGAGCTGAAGAAATTTATCATATTGTCTCCTTCCGCAAATAAGGTGAACCAGGTAGTGCTCCTGTATTTAGTTACTGCTGTACATTCTGTAAAAATGTGGATTGCATTTTCTAGTTATGTTTCTGATGATGCTGTTTTGGCTCTCTCGTGTATAACTATCCAGCAATTGTCTTGATTGTTCAATCCTCATTGAAATTAGCAAATACATGGCACTGTGTTTCCTTTTGAAACTTCATATTTCGCAAATTATCCCATGAGTGTGCACTAAAGTTTTATCTGATAGTGAAAGAAGAATGTAATGCAGTGAAGGATTATTTGCCTCTTTGCTACAGATTGGGATGGACATAAAGAGAGTCAAGAATCTTTATTGTTTATGTTTTGTCTGCCTAAATCTTCTCCAGTCAAGGCAGACTTTGTTTTATGTTTAATGCAGCAGTATTGGTCTCATTTAGACCTTTATTTATGCTCCTAAGTGTAACTAATAGACATTCTATCCAAGTGCCGAATATTCTTTATTTGATTTTTTTATAGGAATGTTGTTTTGACTAGTTAAATTTGATGAACCATCTGGTCATCTGCATGGTAAGAACAGAATTCAGGATAGTTCCATCAAGACCAAATATTTGCAGTCCTTCAATTTGTATGATAAATACTGGAACATGTCAGATATTAAATGGCGAAGGAACAGAGATATAGAATAGAAGAATACCGAAAACATCAATATGATCCAGAAATTTAAAAGGTTGGATGTATTTCATAAGTTGTTCGCAATATTATCATGCTTATTTGTAAAATTTGTTGAAAATTTCTTAAAATTTGCCTTATTTTGTCGGCAATAAGTTGGGGAAAATTTATGATAAAAGAAGAAAATTTTGAAGAATTTTGTTCTTACAAACATGCATACCCCTCCACCTCCCAACAAAACAAATAAATAAAATAAAGAATATATTAATAAGCATATATTAATAACTACTAACTAGTGAAGTGGGTATTTAAGTACTTATGTAAGAAACATCTCCTCGTATCATAGTATATGATCTAGAAGAACAGAAATACTACAAGTCGATAAATGGCCCTAGTAGATGTTGGAGTCCTGGCCTAGGGCTCACAACATAAATGATGTAGGCTGCTAATATCTGTGAGAGTCCAAAATTCTCTTTTCAGTCGATCAGTTGCATGTTCCATGCATCCACCAAAACACATGATAATGGTTCTTGCAATTCACATTCAATAAGAGCAGAATATAAGTTTGGAATCTTCTTATTTTTTGTATAGGTTTAAATGTACAAGATGAAACACAGCCTAGAGGGAATACAAATTCTTTGATTCGTCACAACTATCACTTGCATATAATATTGATTTTGTTTTTTTTTATGTCTCATGCATACTATGGATCTAGAGGATCCATAAGCATAAGATGGGCTTTACCAAAAGTGACGCTGAGATAGACATGTGGTAAAAGTAGGTAGACTAGATTTAAGAATCAGTACTGAAGGGACAATGTTTCATCTAGATATGCATGATGCAGACCAAAGATTACCTGAGTGAGATGTTAGTGTAGCAGCTGCTATGGTGGCTTTTTGCTTGATGTATTCGGCAACTTTTACCCAAGTGCCATGCAGTCCTGATGAAGCTTAATGTAGGAATTTTGGGTCAAAATCATTATGGCAGCTGCTATAGTAGATGCAGCAACCGCTTTTAAGACAATAAGTAGTAGAGAATGTAGTTAGAATGTAGAACTTCTTGATGTAAAAACTAGTACTTAAATAGAGATCCATGGCAATGTAGAGACCAATATAGTTGACTTAAAATTTATGGAATGTAGCTTGTTTCTGTTTATGCACACTTGCATTTAGTCATCTAATTGTAGTACTGCTGTCCTTCATAATATTATCATCAAGATGTATGAGTTGGAAAAACATTTGAAATCTTTTGGACTAGTGGAATGGTAGGCCAAGAGAATCCTATTAAGGAAATGTGGAAACGAGAAATAGAAGATGAGTGGGAAAGACTGAAAGTTTTTCACCATATGCAGTGTAAGCTAGAGAAAGCCATGGTGAGGCAACCAATACAATTACAGGCAGGAGGTCAGATTAGAGGAAGAGGAAACTGAAATCTTTAATGAAAATAGTGGTAAGTGATTTAAGACATGTTCCTTTCCATAGAATCTGGCTTTGACATCAGTGGCAGAGTAGGTGCCAATATAGTGACTCACTGACTCTACATATATGCAATAAGGCTAGCCATACTGTAATATACCTTAATATTTGTTCAAGATGATACTGTCAATTTGGGTGACACTTGTATAAAGCAATTCTTTGACAGATGGCTGCCAGCTCCTTGTATCTTTATAACATTTTCACCTAGTTATTGAAGTCCTATATATTTGTGCTGGAAAATTACATAATTTTTTACTAATACATTCGCTTGGATGTTGTGAGTTCTGTTCAATAAATGGCAAGATGCATAAGCTAATATCTTTTCTTAGAAATCAGGAACCAGATAGGTTAGTGTCATTATAATTTTGTTGAGGATCTATGGAAGATGGAAAGGAGAAAAGTTAATTAATGGGAAGAGGAATAATTAAAGGAAATATGTGTCAAAAATAATCAAGGACAAATCAGGACATTGGGTATGTTGGAGAGGAACTATTTGCATTATAAAGATAGAAATGTGAGTTATAGTTATAACAAGGTGTGAGTAGGTATATGATGTATTCTATGGTTCTCATGGTGCTTTGGTTGAGGTCATGGAACTCCATAATGATTTTCAAAAAATAGCTGACAACCTCCTTTTTTTTCACCACAAAAAGGAAAGATGGCTGTAGCTTAATTACTAGAACTTCTTTTCAAAGAATTATGGCATTTCCTAAGAATCATTGTTAGCCAAACTATTCTGGTTAACGTTCGGAAAATATTCAGAATACACGAGAGATGTGGAAACCTGCCACACAAAGTTAGTAGAGTTGGCACTTCTTTTAGCATCATATGATCCACAAATATGAACTTCTAAGCCTTGTTGCTTCCAATGTCTTTTTTGGCTAGCAACTTAGCTCATTGTCTTCGCTAGTTATTAATTGCGGTGAAATTGTTTATTGTTTTATTTTATTATGTTTCTCATTCCTTTTTTCCTTAAGTTTGTCATGGTTGCTTTTCATCTACCAGATAATAATATATCTTTCTAAATGTTGTGCATTCTTGTGATGGATGTTGAGTGATATGCTACTAATAAGGGATCTAATCAAACATCATCAACAAGCATTTGTGGAAAGGACTTTCTTAATGGAAATCCTTTTTATATTTCTTTCTGATTCCTGCTCCTATATTGCAACCTAAAGCTTCTTTCCAACTATTCAAGTTATTATAACAATTTTTTGTCAACTGCCAATTAATAATTCACCTCTGATCGATCCATTTAAAGTATTTAATATTCTTTTATGATGCCTCTAGTTAGGAAATCATATTGATTGCATGCACTCTCACATCTAAGGAGGAATTTTATTTTGTGGGGCATGAAAAGATGAACATCTGTCCATATGAAAAGAGATTCTACATTGATTAGATGGTCAAGATTGACATCCAACTGTCCAAAAGGAAGAAAATGGCTCATTAGTGATGTCCTAAAGGGCAAGGACTGCAACGCCAACCCAAATTGTCCGATTCGAGACGTATCATACCAAACCGGTGTGGAACTAGGTTGGTTTGCTAGTTCGATATAGGAAACAGTACGTAATGGTCCGAACCAGTCTGAATTGTGCGGAACCATCCGTTTTGCTTGGTATCAACCTGTATCCCTTGATTTCGGACGGTAACACTGTAAGGAGTGGGAAAAGAAGGGCTAAGAACTGACTACTATGGGATCCATACCATACTGAAATGATGACATACTAATACAGTGCCAAGTACCAAGATTCTGGACCTTGCTAAAGGGTCATGGGAGAATGAATGAGGTGGGTTGTGTAGTCGTAGGTGTAGAATTATCAAACTTCAAGGCATTCAGAATGGGAGTTCAAATTTGCCTTAATTTGTGAATAGTTAGGAAATATGGTAGCACATGTTAATTCCACATTTAGAGAGACCAAGTTGTTGAACACGAAATGAGAAATGAAAGGAAAGAAGAAATAATTGATCATGGATAATAAAGTTAGTGTACAAATTAAAGATATTGAAAAACAAGATTTCCAATTCAATCCATGCTTATGTATCCACCAAACCAAAAACGATTTAATCACTGTAATCAATATCTGGTATTTCTAGGATGAAAAGACAAAAAGCCATGTTTGTTCGCTTTGTAATGATTCAGCACTTTTGACTGTTTTGTTATATACAATTAAAAAAAACAAACTATATATTCTTGATAAACCAAAATGAATATATTACTAGATTCAATGAAATAATGAAGAAGCCACAACTTTGTATTGTGTATCCAAGGCTTGGCCAAGACATCTTTTACAAGTGACAAAGAACGTTGTTAAAGGCAACGAGCTAAGAACTTGGGCAACCCAACCGCCTAGACAATTGGTGCTTTCCAAGCCTCTTGTAGGACTAGTAATAAGCTTGGGCTAGCACAAGGCCTGCGAGGTTGGGTCACCTTCGAGCTGCGCTATGGTCGGTTCTCGTAAGAATCAATGGTGCCCAACCTAAAGCCCTAGTTGCCATTGTCTAACTGCCTAAGCGCATTCTTATTCAACTTAAGGATGAGCCCTAGTTGTTGATGCTCTCTTGGCCCTATCTCATTGACAATAAGGTCTACACTAATATTGATTTAACCTCCCTCCACTTGCCATTGACCTCCACTACTTCAGCATCCAGCAGGATATTGTGTGGTGGAACTTAGTAGTCGGAACTCTAAAGAGGTGGAGTTGGTCAAAAATCTCCCATGCTTAGTGCCAGAGATGTTACCAAGCACAGGCATTGGTGATATATATCATGAGAGAGTTGGAGTGAGAAAGGCAAGGCCTTGCTTCCCAATTGGAGGCCATTTGGCTCGGGAAGTACTGTAAGGAAGAAGAAGAGAATGACTGACTTGTAGCCATGAGCATGGTCATCAAACATTTCTATTACCAACTTGTTGGTCAAATCACATGAGTGAGTTACCATAAAGAAACTTGAATTAGATCACCTGAGCTCTAATAAACAATACCACCTTTTCCTTCATCTTCTCCTTAAATGATTTTGGCATTTTTTAGACTTTCAAGCTGATTTACACTTGAGCTCAAACCTGAAATTGCGGAAAATTTCCAGGCTTACGCCCAACCATGTCCAGGTCAAAATTCCCCAGGCTCGATCAAGTTGGGTTCTAGAGCACCTTGGTGAAAGCATGGTTGCCAAGGGTCACTTCTTATCTCAAGCAAGCACCTTGTTTCATTATTGAAACGCACTAAATTTCTAACTAATTCTTCAAGCGAATAAGTATTACTGTGGTTCAATTGTCATGACTTGGAAATCACTCCTATTCATTTACTGCCTCCTCGCATTGCTCAATTAATACATAACATTCCAATAGTTAAGTCATTCCAACCATCCTTTAAATCGCTATCCATTATATGATGAGAGAAAAGGGGGTTAGGGTACCAAAACAGGAGAAATGGGGAGAGAAGAGAAGACAGGCAGCAAAGGTATGGCTATTGGGAAGGGGGCAGCGAGGAGGAGATGGAGGGCAACAAGCCAATAATCAGAGAGAAGGGGAAGAGGAGATGACAGGCAGCAATAGAGGAAGAGACTAGCTACTGAGTATGTTCATTTTCTCTGTCTTCTGGTTCTTCTTCTTCCTTTTCGGCTTCTGTCCTCTTGTTTCTTTTGTCTTCCTTCTGATCTTATCATCTCCAATTCCTGGCCACAGTAGCGAAGGAAGCTGACAGTCGGCGGGTCACTTGTCACCTCCATTTCTCCTTCACTCTCCTCAACTCTCCTTTGTTTCTTTCAGTATATGGAAACATGCTAAATTGCTAATTTAATATTTTTTTAGATACCTTAAGTGCTTGCCTAAGCTAGCCACCTGGGCATTCTTCCTTGTCCTTTAAATGAATTGCTACCTAGAACCGTCCAGGCATGTTAATATGGTTTGGTTGGGTTGGAAATGGTTTAGGCATTATTTAAAAGTTGCAAAATCGAAATAGATATTTGATGATTTCAGATTTCTCTGTTTTGCTTGATGCAGAATGCATATTTCATAAAGGCAATAGGTTCTAATTTTGTTCGTTTCAGATTTTTTGTTATTGAATCTCTGTATGACTGGCTGGTTCTAGGTTGGGAGGAAAGTGAAATTTGGATAAAACTCTTTCTTTATTTTCATAATGTTACTAAATTTTTGATTGGAGATTCATTGTGGTAGATCATTCGATGTTTAGCATTAGCTATCAATTGTGAATGCTGTCATGCATTTTGAACTATATATGGTCCATTAAGATAAATTTGATATGTTGATGGAGCTTGTTCGCCTTGTTTATGTTAATGCATATGATTGTAGACTGTAGTCTGAGATACGATACAGGATACATACATTCCTCTTGAAGGCAAATTGTTTGGGTCATTGGGTAACTTGATGGGTGCGTTTACATACACAACATAGTGGAAACCTTGCTTCTGGAAGTATCTGTAACACAATGGCATCATTAGCAATTGGGTTAATTTCTCAGGAGCTGATACTAGATATTGTTCTGTGCAAACTGAGTCTATAGGATTTGATCCATTAGCTGTTGAACACCTATGGGAATGGAATGGGTGGAATCATTATGGTCATGGATAAGGTTGGATGCCTGATGCCTGTTGATGTAGCATAAGAGATTCTAGTGATTGGCTGTCATCTAATGGAAGAATTTTAATAAATGACTCTGATTATCATTATCATCATCGTCGTCATCAGAGAATAATGGAGGGGAGTCAAGTGATGAGTATGTGATGCTAAAACTTGTCACATGTGAGACATGACTCATGAGATGCTAGTCTATAATGAAGGGATTGATTATCCTTATTCTTGAAGGAGAAGGCTCTCCTGGAGTGGTTATTCTAGGTGATCTGGTGATGTGCTGTGAAGCTGTTGCATACAGAAGGCCAAAGGGGATATTTGGTAAGAGGATGTCAGATCCAACATTTTTCTGTTTCTACACTTGGGGTTGGGGGTTGTGATTTGGTTCAGCTGTGCTAGGTCATCCAAATTTGTTCAGCTACATTGATAGTGTAGACTATGAAGTTTGTTATAAGTTTGCTTCTTTGATGTTGTGCAAATATATTGTCTGTGTTATATGTAAGGATTGATTATGCACTGATTGACTAAATGGTAAGCTGGATTATTGCTTATTGTGCCAGACTGTGTTGTGGCAGGTCATGGCAATTTATCTTTAGTTTCCGTGTTACCGTAATAGTCATTTTTTGTTCATACTCTGAAAGCTGGCCATGATTTGCTGCAATATTTTCCATCTTTCTTCTGCCTTTTCCCGACTTCATTATGTTGAGGGGCAAAAATAAAAACAATCTTCCCAATCTTTATTTTAAGGAAAAGAGAAACATTTATGTTGGTTCTTGCCAATCTTTTTACAATTTCCAGTACAATATTTAGATGGATAATACTTTTGGATGATTTTGCAGGCAATGACAATTAAGATTTATTACTTTATGCGTGTCAATCCTCTTATTAAGCATGGCTGATCTGGTAGTTGCATTACAGTATTCAGCCTACTTAGCCAGCATATAGTTTTGAAGGGTGCTATCTCGCCAGTTTTTTTATGTGTTTGACATGGCTAACCATGAAGGGCAAGGATTTTGATTCTCCGTTTTTTAATGCAAGTCGTATGGAATGAATTTTGAAATTCTACAGTGGCAAAAGAATTGCCCATGTTTTCATTGGGGCAGTTAGCCATGCATTTGCTGAAGATTGGATGATCAAATACAATTTGTCAGCTGTGCCAGTTAGATTTCTATGTACTTCAGCAGTACTTGGGTTATGAATGTGAGTCTCAAGTGTCTCCTCATTCTCCTATGGATCTTTTGGTAGCAGTTTCTAATCTCTCCAATATATCTTGGTTAATATGGCAATACCACTTCTTGCTGTTAATCTGTCCTTATTGCTTCAGTTGAATCTGCACGTGAGATTGTTGGGTTTGTGATTTCCAGTTCTCTGATTGATGAATCATCCTGTGATTTTGGTTTAGAACTTTAAATTCTTTCTCAGGGAAATATATTGAATTTTTCTGATTCAGTTTTGCAGATTTCATTATGTACCACTTTGTACTGATTGCAAGTTATACTTGGAGAGGAATTCAAAGATTAGGGAAACAAACAATCTTTTAATATATGAATGATTTCCTTTTACATATCTGTGCTATATTAAAAAAAGAGTGAGTTAAGTTCGTTATACCAAAACTAAACTCAAGTACAAAAGTAAGCAATCTATTTATTAAAATTCCATATTGTATAGGTCATGCACATTGGCAAAATTAGACAGCACGTAGATCTCTCATTGGAGAATTACGTTTAGAATTACAGATGGGTTATTTTCTACTCTCTCATCTAATCTTCCTACCACCTATTATGACAATCCATGAATCCCCAACCTTCTGCGTACCTCTCAATCTTATCCTTTCCAACTTTCATCCATCAAAACAACCAAGGGTTTTAAATTATTGATAACCATAATTTTTCTTACATGTGTGCGCATGCCCCTGCACCAGTAATGTGAAAATTCCGTGGATCACCTCGCAGATTATAGTCAGAACCCACCAGCTTGGAACATAGGTTCTTTCCACTGGTGCGATGGAGAATATGCTGCTATGGTGACATAGTATTATTTTCAGAATATGATGATCAGATATAGTGTCGTGAAATGTTCTCTCTTGAGATGTATTAAAGAGTTGAAATTGCAGGAGGCCTAATATTGAAATACTTTTAAGATTCCACATACCGGATTAACAACATTGACATTATAGGATGTGCTATTCCCTAGAAGGTAGTGAGATTAGTTTGAGATCCAGGTCTAAACCACCGGAGGAATTCAATGTTTCCCAGTAATGCCCTTGTAAGATTGAAATCTGAGGTGAGGAACAACGAACTTTTGGATGCCTGAAGTTGTTTTAGCTTTCGAACCACTTGAAGCAGTTCTCCAACTTGTAACACATACGCCATGTTACACAACTCCTCCTCGGGCATCTGAAAGTCAAAGTATGCTGGTTCTGTGATCAGGAAGCAAGCAACAGAGGTAGTCTGCGGTGATATTTCTGGATACCGAGGGTTCGTTTACCCTCAACTCTCATTCTTCAAAAGAATGATAAAAAAATTAAGCAGCTTTGATGACTAACGCCACGCAGCGCCACTCCCAAACAGCTTACTTCACCAACCAAGGTGCCCAGAGTGGACGGGTGCAATTCAAAAGAGGTTTGTGCCACTGAAAGGTTAGGGGAATAATGAGCTGCCACATCAAACTGGAAGGCTAGAGATCATGCTTGCATTCCATACCCTCTTAATCCATGCGGGTGTTACCATATCCTGCCTGCATCAGGCAGCTACCACCCCATGCTTCGATAGGGGCAGAGGATGGTAACACTGACAGAATCAGCAGCTCTCCTCAAGATCTATCATACATGCCGAGACCAAAAAGTGGCAGCTTTAACAAAGATGACAGATTTGAACTAGGTCAGTTTCCCGCTGGAAGATGAAGTTAGCATCGTCACAACAAATTTTACCCACAGATGTGAATGTTAAAATTATCAATTATTTTCTGTGACATTTTATATTTTAAGAACTGAGAAATACATATAAAGGTCATCTCTAAGCAGCCCGCTTATTCAAGTCTCTACAAACCTTTGTTACAGAAGAAATTAAACAAACGATAAGATGCATGTCCATAAACCACTGTCCCTCATCCATCTAGAATGTTACCTTTGCTACCTTCTGTCAGCTGCATTCCTACATTTTTACACATGACTGACTTCCAACGGTCAAGGTTTGCTAAATTTTTTCTGTAGTTTCTATGAATGGAATAAAACCCACCACTCAGGACATGATGATTCCCTTGGTACTCTTCCTACCAGTGCATGGAGCAAGTTCTTCTCAGAGATAGCTTGGGTTTTTCTTCTCAGTAACTGGGATTACATTTTCCAAGAGCTAGAAAAAAAAAAAAGGTTCAAGCCATTAACCATACAGAACAAATTGGTATTGCATAAGCAATTATACCACACACCCACATAGAAGAAGTGCTAGACGACTGTAAGGATGGTGCTGTCCCCATGGGATTGAACTCTTTAACCTTTGAGGATTTACAGCACTTGGACTGTGTTGTTCACCAAGCAAATATCTCAATTTTTATATAAAACAGATATAAACAAAATAATATTTGCAGCCTGAGATACGACAGGAATGCCAAGCATGAGATGTACAACTAATTCAAGATGGATGAGTCAACAAGATGTATTGTTCAAGGGGAAAAAAGCAGCCGAACTGTTTAAAAAACAGAAGTATGGTACTTGATTGCAGAAGCTTCTTACCAGACAGTAGGGATACCAAGTTCTAATAACCTTGAAGCTGATCCCAGTTATTGATGTCGACAACTAATATTGTCATATTATATGAGGAGAGTGTTACCAATGAAAGCCTATATCATAGTCATCCTTCAGGAGACCCAAAAAGGTATTGCATAAGTTACCGGTTTTGGAGGTACAATGTTAAAATCAAGATTAGGGTCCAAACATAATTAATTGGAACCAGCATACATGTTGATTTTGTCCAAACTGCTCAATTTTTTTCTCCTAAACATAATAATTTAAAATCAGCAAGTCAGCAACCATGTCACCTAGTAAAGATCTTAACGCAACTAATACAAATTGATGGCACGAAAATTTACCATGACTTTTGACAAATAATTCGTAATGATATTAACTAAGGGTCACAAACTATTGAAAATACCCCAAAAGAATTGCTTGCTGATAATATCCTCATATACATACATAAATTTGAAAATTTATTATTTATAATTGTTGGAATTTGATAGTGGGAACTCAATTACATATGATAAGAAGTGCTTGACAGAAGAGAGAAATTATTAACATATCACAACTTATATTCATTTCATATCTAACTCCTACACCTTAAGGAAACCACTTCTATTTATACTACTCACAAATACATTAATTAATATCTCACACACTTCCCTAAAAGACACACACATGTTCCTAAACTTCTAATACATGCATTCGTACTTTCCTAAAAGTCACTAACACATTCCTAGACATAAATTCATGTACTCATATTTAATACATCTTTTGTACCTAGACATGCATGCATAATCCCACTCACATAGTTCGATGGATTTTATCACAACACTAAATTCATGTTTATCTTCTAACACCCCTCTTAAACATGAATTTTGTTTAACTTTTCTTCTTCTTCTCATAACTGGTCCACATCCTGAAGGAAAATCTCTAACAGCTGAAATGTCTTCAGGATGAATATTCTTTCTTCCTATCATAATTGCTGTCAAATCCGTCTGCACCATTTTCCAATGTCGCAAGCTTCTCTTTCAATGCATCACATTCCTCTACCCTTTCTTGTACATCTCAGTCAGTTCTTGATTGTCATATTTCAAACCCCATAGTTCTTTGTAATTCACGACTCTTACTACAAAGTCATACATAGTTCTGACATGCCTTATTGCTTTTAACACTGCTTTTTGCTCTACTTTTTTTTTGGTACTAGCTTTATCTCCATAAATCATATGTCTTTCGTATCCATCATCAAGATTAGTATAAGCCACGAAAGTAGGATCATGGTCTAATCCATACTTTTCACATAAAAATGAGACTAACAATAAATTTAATTTCTCAAGTAAATCTTTGAGTACCATTTTAAATTAAATTATCACAACAATTGATATTACCTCACCAGGCACATAGGTCTTCATTGTATTTTACCAAAAATCACAATTCACTTGGCAGTTGCACTTCTTCAGAGACTTTCTTCGTCTCTTCCACCAAAGACTTTTGTCTTCTTCACTTACAGAGTCACTCTTTTCAACTCACACTGTTTCAACAGATATCTATTTTTTATCTAGAACTTGGAGTATCATACAATTTGCAAATTGCAAACTCAACAGATCTTCTAGCCTGGAGTTTCCTACTTCAACTATAAAAAATGTTCTTCCACCTTCACACCTCTTCAGATTATACCTTGCTTTGACTGTTGCCTTCAGACCGTGCCCGCTCTGATACCAATTTATTGGAATTTGGTAGTGGGTACTCCATCACATATAATAAGAAATGCTTGAGAGAGGAGAGGAATTACTAACAATATCACAACTTTTATTTATTTCATATCCAACTCCTATACACTAAGGAAACCACTTCTATTTATACTACTCACAAATACATTAATTAATATCTCGCACGCTTCCTAAGAAACACACACATATTCCTAAACTTCTAATACATGTATTCGCATTTTTCTAAACGCACAAGCACATTCCTAGACATAAGTTCATGTACTCATATTTAATACATCTCTTATACCTAGACATGCATACATAATCCCACTCACATAGTTCAATGTATTTTATCATAACATTAAATTCATGTTTATCTTCCAACAATAATCTATTCTTCGCTAGAAAACAAAATACATTATTAGATCTTGAAGAGTAGAAAGTGCATTGTAGCTCATAACCATATATACTATAAAACATGGATAAACATTATGGCATTTCACATATTGTATAGGAAAGAATGGTCAAGAGAGTGCTTGCAAAGTAGAATATCAGAGAAATTATGAATGCAAAGGTGATAGAATCTTCGTGCACATAACTTGCTAGCCATTGTATGTTCAAAATGATGAAATGATGCTGTAATCAAGTACGTGAGGAACCAATAAACATAAATGTATCCCCTTATATACACGGTGCATGAAGAAATTTATATACGAACTCTTTGAGTGTACAGTTAATACATGTTTGTTACATTGCCATGTCTTGGGTGCTAATCTATATAGCAGTACACGAGAAGTGTGTATCAGATGCATATATTAAGCTATTTCCCAAAAGTGAACAATATACTCATTGCGTTCATCTCAGACACCTAATCCCTATCCGTATTGGCTTTAGAGCCTCATAAATATGGGATTCAACGAATCATTGCTGCTGTTACCGTAATAGAACTGAACTGTTTGGCTCAAAAACAAAGAGATTAACATTTTAGCAAACACAAGGGGTCAGAAAGTTGCACGATATTTTCTTGAGAGGGCTTCTTCCCTTGTAATATAGCTGTTTGTTTAGACAAGTACACATCATCCATTTTCTAGGTGTATCTAGACCTTTTTATTTTTAAATTATTATTCCAATGATAAACAACAGTTCATGTTTGGTATCTTTTTTGTGCAAAGAAGTAGACATTCCATATACTAATTCTTTTTAAGTAATACAACCTTTAGTGTAAACAAATTCTAGAAGTAGCAATTCACCTCAAAAAAACTTCTAGAAGTAGCAATGAATAGAGAAGGCAGTGTTCTGATGATTTACAAAGCTAAAAGAAAACAACAGAACAATTGGGCATAGGGTAATTATCGATACAGTATCACAGCAAATGACTTTCTTTATCCAAAAACTGAAACTAAGCCAATATTTTCATATCAAACTCTGTTCCAATACCTACTGAGATTCTCATCAGAATAATGTGCTTAACCAAGAATATATCAACTTCTGTGATATTTTATAAAGTTAAGGTAATCAAATAGGCAAAATGCATGACAGACAAAAAATCTAGAAGGGGATAACCATGCAAATATTTCAGGGCTAGCAACTGTTACATATATTGAACAAGCAGAATGCAGAAGTTTCATGATAAAAACATAATGTAGTAGAAAGAGACTTGGTAAAAATATGAGCAAATACAACAGTATCAAGGAAAATTGTACTCAAAAATCAAAATGCATCGTTTGAGATAAATTCAGACTTTGCAAAACCCAAAGCACAAAACTGAAGATGCACCAGAGGCAAGTGAAAAGAAGATCAAAAGCATAATGCCTTGTAAACAAGCCTTCCCATATGGTCTCCACTTTATGGATGAAATGTGATCCATCAAAGTCTGAGGGTCTTCACTAGCAACTCTCTCTCCTTGCATCAATACTGAAAATTAGTGTTTTATTCTGGGCCAAGGCTATTCTAAACAAGAGGATAAACCTGTTGCGGAACCTCAGAGGCCTGTCAGGGAGTAGGAAAGCTACCTTGATTCACTTCATACAAGCTCATACAAACCAGGAACAACTCACTATGGTGCCAAAGAAAACTGAAAATCTGATAAGGAAATTGCGTTCATCTCTAAATATACAATTAACAGGGAAGCGAGCTGAACTAAACAAATTCCCAAAGGATCTTAGTCAACATTGAGAAAATATCACTATAGTCTCTAATGTAAGCATATTATAATGTAAGTTTCATTCATTTTTGGATTCTGGACCACGAGAACTATTTGGTTCAATCCATATCTTTCTAGCTATAATAGGGATTGATATTTATCCTGATTTCATGCTCTTGTTATTCGTTGACGGGATATGAGATATCCTATGTAAAAAAGGAATCATAGTGCACAATTCTCCTACCATTCTAGAGTCTAAGGAGGATTAGATGTACACAGCCTTACACCTGTATGCACAGAAGCCATTTCCATATTTCAAACCTATAACACTCGGGTTACAACGAGGCAACCCTATCATTGCACCAAGGCCTATCCTCACAAGCTATCCTATGACTTTTATATAGATAGTGTTTCATTAATGAGACAAAAACTCTTATATGCCTTTAATTTTAAGATTTTTAAAATTATTCACTATATAATGCAAAAAAGAAAGTGAATTAGCATTGAAATGAGATGCATTTCGAGTTCTTGTTTTCACAACCACTCAATCAAGGAGATGGGTGTAATTCATTGAAGTGAAGACAAAATCATGGTACCTTCATCCCTAGAAGTAAATAACCACACCAATTCTGTAACATCTCCCTTGCTTCATCCACAGAGTGCTTGTGTGCTGAGCTAAACTGTTAGCTAGACAGACTCGATCTGTTTAGGTCAAGCTTGGGCTCAAGATGACAAACAGGAGATGGACCTAGCCTAGAAAAAGAAGACATTTCTTCAATCAGTCAAACCTAGGGTTAGTCCTTGATCTCAAGCTTGATAGGTCAAGTGTATAGCAATTACTATCAATAATCTTGTAATAATTGCATATTCGTATTTTGACAATTAGCAGCAAATGTATTATTATAAAGCAAAAATCCTGGAAATATATAAATATTTCCAAATGAGATCTATCACTTCTCAAGTCCCCTTTAGCCCTTCCATAGTCCTTCAATAATTGTAACAAGAAAATCCTTAGCCGAGAATACCATTGCCCCCACTCTATTCTATCCTTTGATCACTTTGTCCATTTGCCCAACACAACAAAACTCGGGATGCCTCACGAAGTGAACAACACTTCATCCTCCGAAAACCCCAACAAAAGGGCACTTCTGTACAACACAATACATAAATAACATATTTAAACATGTCAAAATACACTAAGTAAATTGACTAGCTGATGGCACTTTTTTATTAGGAAACACATGCATGCCATCATAGAAGAAAACAGAGATATGAACGTCACTTCAATAAGAGAATCTAGAAACTTTAGGCTGATATTGTTTAGCAATAAAATAATTGAGAATTTCGATTGATTGCAATGAGGTACTTTTAGATGGGGTGCTTTGTAAAACCCTATCAAGTTTCGACACTCCTAGCCTACAATACCACAAACTCTGTTCTTTACCACGATACACCCATGTACAAAATAAGACACAAGCACAAGATCTTAAGTCCAACACAGCACTTTTGGGAAGCAGAAATGGAGAAAGTGAGAGAAGGGTGGATGAATGGGACCAAACCAGAGAGAGACAATCAAAGGAAGGGGTGCCAATTATCTACCCGGGATAAGGCATGCTACCTAGCTAGAGTTTTGACGCATTGGGTGGATGAGGTGGTGGTGGAAGGAGGATACCGATGGATGGATAAAACTGCAATATACGGGAATAAGTGATGAATGTCATGATAAGCATTCTGAGAATCTGGGAAGTAGAAACACGGAAGGTGAGAGAAGGGTAGATGAATGCGAGAAAACCAGAGAGACAATCAGAGGAAGGGGGTGTCGATTATCTATCTGGGATAAGGACGAGGTTACGATGGAAGGAGGACAGTGATGGATGGATAGAACTGCAACATAGGGAAATAGGCAACAAATGCCATGATAGGTACAACATCAAAACCACAAGTGAAAAGAATGTAGAGATATGGTTTTAATCAGGCTGCTACTACATGCATGGTACATGGTTCATACAAGAGTATTTGATTGATAGATGTGATCCTATCAGTCGAGAAGCTTATTTGATATTCTAATGATCAAATTAACTCGGTCCCAAGCTTACATGTTGCTTTGAATTAAGAGCCTATTGACCAAAATTTTATTCTTCTTCCCTTATTTGATTTAGTCCATGGCCTATGTCAAAGAACAATAATAGATTTGCATTAACATTTTTGTTTTCTTAAAAATAATAAATAAGTATGCATTGATATAACAAGGCACAAGTTTGTATAAAGTGCATACTAAACTTAAAAGTGACACAAAGCAAAACTGGGTCCTATAGGATTAGGTGATGTTAGCATGTCCAGATCATATATACACACCTTTGCATCCGTACCAAACCCATGTAACATAGCTTCTAGCTATATAAGCAAGTAGAATTGTCAAATGAGTGAGCTGTTCACGAGTAGCTCATCCTTACCTTGAAATGCAACTCGAGTTCGACTTGCTCGATTTTTAAATAGCCTTGGTTAGACTTGGTTGCACAAGCTTAGTTTGATTAAGATAGAATATAAACAATTAATAATTTATATGTTATTTTACTTAATAATTATGGATAGAGATTATGTTTATATTTATTATTGAAAATATTTTTTTGCAAATAAACATTTAATTATGAGATTAAGGTATGAAGATGGTAAATAGCGGAACACATATACATTTGAAATCTTGAGGTACCTAATGCTTTCACCAAGTTTCTTAAACAAATTGTTTGTGAACAACTCAATTTCGTCTCAAAATTAAATGAGCTCGACTTGACTACAAAATGCAAGCGGGCTTGAGCCATGCATAACTCACTGAACTCGGCTTGTTTGCACACCTACAAGCCCGATAATTCATTTTTAGAGTGTTAGGATGTTCCGCTCCTAACGACGGCTTCTTTATTTCGAGGGAGAGAAGTATCTCCAAGAACAATGAAATAGAAAGAAAAGTTATTCTATTGCTGGTATTTAATGCAGAAAATAAGAAATTACAACTCCAGATTGCTTTTATAATGACCATGCATCCTTATTTATATTAGCAAAATCCTTTGAACCTACCCATGAATGCATCTACATTCGTTTCTTACTAAAAGAGTAAGAGATTTTTACAAATAAGAAAAGAATCATAGAAAGGAATCATCCTTGTAATCTGTCAGGATTTGATTATATCAGCCATTCTTCCAAATCTGCCTAGATTTGATGATATCGGTCATATTTGATCATATCTTCAAGATTTATTTTACCAACTTATACCAACCTTCTAAATTTATTTAAATCCAAGCCAGATGTCAAATCCTTTTGCTCCTTTGGTAAGTCTTTGATATGTACCTATGTTACAGACTTACAATACCATGGGGTACTGTATAAGTTGTAACAGTCCCCCTCCTTCAGTTTCACTTCGTCCCCAAGGTGCAATATGAGGAAATCGAAGTGCCAAGTGATCGTGATCCTCTCATTGGCTTCTTAACGAGTTCCATTACTCCACCTGACGAGTATTTCAGTGCAAAGCCACCCATTGACTCGTTTGTGTCAACATTAAAGAATTTCCATAGAAAATAGGGCCGATCCTCAATCAATTCCGATGGCAAGGATGATTGAATATTTGACTCTCCATGGTATGGCTTCAGTTTAGACACATGGAAGACATCATGACTTCGTGCCCCAGTGGGTAACTCAAGGCGATATGCTGCTGGCCCAATCTTTTCCAACACTTTGAATAGGCCATAAAAATAGGGAGAGAGCTTAGAATAGGTTAAAGGGCGTAGCCCACAAATGAGCTCATCTTGGTGCTGGTCGGATGTCGTTTGCATCACCAAATAGGCTAAAGAAGGTGGGACAGTCGGAGAAATTGATGTAAAGTCATCGCATCGGAGGACTGTAGATCCTTGGGCTTGAAAACACATTTCTTCCTGTCTTTCTCGAAGGTAATCTCCATGTAGCGGAAATTCCAATCCACCTCATAATCTTGTTTGAAATCATGTAAGACCAAGAACAACATTGGATCCTTTGAGGGTGATGACAAATAGATCAATGATGATCTCGGTCCCTTAAACAATTAATGGAATCTTCACGCAGTTTCTAGCACACACCTTAGCTTTTGCCCATTGCCCACCATCACATCAAAGGACTTAATGGCTTCAAACTTCAGCTTTAGGCGCTTAGCGATCCCGAAATTGATGACAAAATGGGTGGAGCCAAAATCCACAAGCACCGATGCCGGTTGCTTTTCAAAAAGGAGGAGCATCGCATAGCCAGCGATTTCTTGGCAACTCGATGGAGCATAGAAGGAAAGCTAGCTACTCCGATGGGAGCATGGAAGGAATAGATGGCTCAGTGGAAACCTCTTCAGGCATGAGTTTTCATCATCTACCAAGTCATTGCTAGCATCTTCATCGTCTTGTACTTTCCCTTCTTTAGCTCTTCTTTTTCACAAGGTACTACCACCATAAGATGTGGTTGGCACTTGTGTCCTGGGTTCCACTTCTTATTACAATTGAAGCATATTTTCTTCTTTTGTCAATCAGTAATTTCAGCTTGCGATAGGGTCTTCGAGGCTTTGGATGATGCTAAAGATACAGTCGGCTGTGGGCCTGAAGTCATTGAAGAGGTTGGAGGTTTTGGACTTGTGGTTGGCCCCGTGGCCATACTTCTCTGAAGTGGCCGACCATTGTTGATTGCTGCCCAATTTTTGATCCAGTTGTATGTCATTGGGGAAGTGAAAGAAAGCCATTGTTCAGCCACCTTCGCCTCGTCAAATGCTTCTAGGAGGTTGTCAAGTTTGCGGGCAAAGACCTCAACCTGAATTTGAGCCTTGAGACCTCCAATGAAGGTCCCCACGAGTGTCGCCTCCATTAACTCGAGCAACATGTTGCTAAGCTGTTCAAATTCTCGCTAGTAGTCAGCCACGGAACCATGCTAACATAACTGGACAAGAGTCACCATGAAATTTGTCATGCAGTTTGAACCAAACCTAGACATGATACCATGAGAAAATTCTGCCTGGGATGGTTGCCCTATTCAAGTGAGATACCACTTGTACCTTTGAGCGGCGTCATCATCAAGATGGAAAGCTGCCAAGGGAACTTTATTGCATTCTCCACCACCATGGCCTCGAAATATTGCTCTGCTCCGAACAATTAATTGGTAGGATCGCCGTCATTGAATTTTGAAAATCCATATGCGCAGCTCTCCCTTGTAGGCCACCACATTGTTAGTCCGTTGGTGGCTCCTATTGCCGCTGTGGCTGGCCATAAGAAGGGTGGTAAAAGCTACAAAAATCTCAACCTGCATATTGTCCTAGACATCTGATAGGGTTGTGGTGCTGCAACTCTTCATGTAGAATCCTATCAGGAGGTCTGTGGTGGGTCGGAATGTTGGTGGCATGCGTCGGTGATAAATCTTGGGCGAAATCAGTCCCTTCCTATTCAAGATCTATTCCCAATCGGCCATCCCATAGAAAAAATGGTCGACCTCAAAGGTGTAGTATAAGGGGTGGTACAAGTCCCAAATATTATGAACAGCACAAAAATATAGTTGCAGAGCTAATGCAGTGCTGATCCAGATATCGATTGATCTTAAAAGTGTGATTGAGGCCTCTTTGAAGGTGGTTGGTTGTAGATTGACAAGCTGCTTGCTATCCGATAGCATGATGATGTAAGTGGACCTCTCCAACGACCTCAACGGGCAAGTTAGAGTGGTCGATTATTTGAGGTACAACCGTAGCAGTCCCCTCCCCATATGGGTGTCGAGCACTTGTTAAGAGTTCACCTTCTTTCCTTCCGTAAATACTGAAAGGGGTATGGTATTCTCAACTTGTTAGACCCTGCTTGTCCCGTTTTGGATTGAAATGAAAGGACTAAGAAAATCTGGCACCATTGTCTTATACAGGAGCACCGGAGTGTGTTGATGGACGCTCTCCTCTTCTCTGACTGAAAACTTTCCTTACGAAAGGTCTCTTCAATATAATGCATGGACTCCATCAGGGTTTGTATCGCTTTCACCTAGTTGGTTTGGCTCATCATAAAAAGTCGTAATATCTCCTTGAGCAACGGCTGCTCCGATGGTTAATCACCATGACAAGTTGCCTCTATCGAGTCCTCGATCATCATAAAGGATTTGTTTGATGCGTTTGTTGGTGAAGATCGCCGGAGTTAATGTCCCGACAATAGAACTAATTTGTTAAGATGCTTCACTCCTAATGATGGCTTCTCCACTTTGAGAGAGAAGTACCTCCAAGAACAATGAATAGAAAGAAAGGTTATACTATTGCTAGTATTTAATATAGAAATAAGAAATTGCAACTTCATATTGCTTTTATAATGACCAGACACCCCTATTTATATTAACAAGATCCTTTGAACCTACCCATGAATATAGAGATTTTTGAATATTAATAAGGTACATTCGTTTCTTGCTAAAAAGATAAGAGATTTTTATAAATAAGAAAAGAATCACAGAAAAAAATCATCCTTGTAATCTATCAGAATTTGATTATATCAACCATCCTTCCAAATCTATCTAGATTTGATGATATCAACCATATTTGATCATATCTTCAAGATTTACTTTATCAACTTATACCAGCCTTCTAAATTGATTTAAATCCAAGCATGATGTCAAATCCCTTTGCTCCCTTGGTCAGCCTTTGACATGTACCTGTGCTACAGTACCATCGGGTACCGTATAAGTTGTAACATTGAGTGCCACCAAGTGTCCTTCCATATAATGCATGTCTCCGTGTCTAAAAATATTAGCACTTAGAATTTCAAAAACATAATTATTAGACACCCCAATCCTAAATTTTTATTTTTCTCTTTTAATAGATTGTTGTCTTGATATATTAGTCTCAAGCCTCTACTAAGCAACTTTATCAAGCCTAGGCCTTTGTCTAGGATGTTGACTTAACATGGAATAGTCCACTTGATATTATATGCATGAGAAAATAGAATGTTTTTAGATGGCTTTTGCATGACAAATTAGCATCAAACTATGATTTCATGTTTGATGAGCTTTGAAGAGCAAGGACTAGCTTAAATTATGCAACATGATATCCAATTAGGGTAAGTAGCATGTTTACATTGGAAAACATTGGTCCATGGCACCAAAGGACATCTTGGAAAAATTTTGAGCTTGTGTAAAGGGACTCCTTTATCATGCAAAGCTCTTCAATTATTTGGAATCCACTAACTGGTAACCTATCAAATCCATTGTAATCATCATCCATCATTAAAGAGAACTTTGGATGGCCAACCATCATGCAAATTCTTAGGCATTCAACCATAGGCAACAACATTCATATAGAAGGGTATGCAGCAAGGAAAATCCAGAATAGGCAAAAAAAACATGCATTATAAGTGGGAAATTGACATTGAACTTATTGCCTGGTATGGACCAGTTTTTGGCCTAACATTGGATAGAAGAATAAAAGAAATGAAGAGGAACAAAAGGAAGGCGAGGACATAAATAATTCATGATTTGCTTATCCATTCGCCTTGAAATCCTAAGGAGCCATTAGGCACCTACCTAATGCCTAGGCATCCGGCTGGAATAGGCCCATTTGTCCAGCACCTATGACCTTTTAAAATCCTCATAGTTATTCACCCAAGTTTTAGGAGGATGACAAAAATGGGACAAACACATAAATCCGGGCACGTACATTAAGATTGTTGATAGAGACAAAAAAAATAACAAATTTTCCCAAGTGCTTAGCACTTGGACAAAGCCTTACTTACTAGTATCCATCTAACTTGCACACCTAATGCTAAGAAAGAACAACATTAAGTTATTTTGAGCACTGATGGAGGGTCCAAATCAAACTCTGGAGCCACAAGGTTGAAACTCCCAAGTTGACGAGCATGTTTGGTACAACTATTGGAAAATCCTTTACTACACCACCATGATTTTTGATTAGATAAATGGTCTAGATTGATAAGATGGATAGTTCTTTTATCCAATAATTCAGAAATTAGGACTATATCCACAATGTAGTGAATATGCAGTAAAATATCTGTTTAGGAAAATATACAATAAAAGACCTGTTCAGATTGGAAAAATACAGTTTGAATGCTAAATATTGCTTAAAAAATCCTTGCACTGCTGTCACTGCATGCAGCATAGTGGTATCAGTGCGATTCAAATGGTTGCCTGTCAGCACAGTTTTCAAGGGGTGGTCTTTTGGTCATGCCACATGGCAAGCGAGCAACACAAGGATATTCTTGATAATGTAGCTAGACCTCATAGCATTCTTCATATGCTTTAAATTTTGGGATGTTGCACTTCCCGTGCATCCAACAATTCATAAGTGCAACCTATCTTTCTGAAGGGCCATCCAACTGTTCTAAATTGCCAACTGTGGGAGACTTTAGGGAATATAAACAAACATTCATAACAAATATGAAGAGACCTATGAAAACTTCAACATGAAAGCTGCATAGATTAACTCATTTCTGATGCACTAAATATACAGAGGCAAAGAGTTTCTGTTATATAAATTCATTTGCAACCAACAGACTGGTGCACATCCATACCTGCTGAAGCCTCTCTTTGTGCTGCTCCTCCTGCAATTCCCAATTCAACCAGACCCCAACATCAGATG
Source organism: Elaeis oleifera (assembly GCA_000441515.1). NCBI lineage: Eukaryota > Viridiplantae > Streptophyta > Magnoliopsida > Arecales > Arecaceae > Elaeis > Elaeis oleifera. The sequence goes on along the minus strand of KE504711.1, from coordinate 1,065,508 downwards.
AAAATTGACGACCAATAAATCCAACAGCATTAACCATCAAAAATTGCTGAACACATCCAGTTTCCTTAATCATATTTATGGTGTTTCAGAAACTCCATGTTATTGCAGACAAACAACCTATAGGATGGATCATGAGGTGCAATTCTGTTTGTTATTAAACCAACCTTTCTCACAAAATTTGGAGATGTTAACATCTCAGTTCCCCAAAATCTTGATGTTCTTCAGATAAATCAAAAATGATTTGAGGAAAGGCAAGAAAATTCATCTTTGTCCATGCAACAAAATCACATTCTTTAGCAGGAAGCTTGGTTCGACTACACGACATCTATTTAGATTTGAGAAAGAACATGTAACAGTACCTGATATTTCAGTAGCTGAGCATTTTCCTCCTCCAGCTGTGTCACTAAAGATTCAAGTTCTACGGTGTAAGCCTAGAAGAAAATATAAACAGACACAAATTTAACATTTTTTAACACCACCGAGGACAAAACAGTTCATTGTCTAAGCCCGAAAACAAATAAATATACACATGTTTAATACTTGTATACTATGGAGGATTGAATTATTCGTCGATTAGAAGGGAAGGGAATGAATTTTTTTTAAAATAGAAGAAGAAGAAGAGGAAGAAAGAAAGAAAGGGGACCTGTTTCCTCTCCCTCGATCTAGCAGCCGACTCCCTGTTCTTGATCATCCTCTTCTGCCTCTGGAGCGCCGCCCTGTCCACGGGATCCAACATGGGCCTCTTCCTTACCCTCCTTCTTCCTCCACCGCCGCCTTCCACTCCATTCCCAACCTAAACCGGATTCTCGAGCGGCGGCAGCTGCTGCTGGCCGAAACCACCACCCGACACTGAATCCAACCGAAACCCCCTTGCCCGGAGCCCGAAGGAACCCTAACTTCCTCCTCCCTAACCGTCCCAGCCCTCACGAGGAAATCCTCCAGGGTCATCTCCCCGCCCGATCCATTCCCGCCGTCGCCCTTCCGGCCGGCAGCTATCTCCTTCCAGACCTCATCCACCGTCCTGCTCGCGATCTCCTTCGGCAGTGGGAAATTCCCCTGCCGCGATGCCGACGCCCGTGCCTCCCGCCGGTGGCGCCGTCCTCGCGGGCGAAGGGCCCGGCATTCTCCGGGTAGATGTTGCGGAGGAGGTCCTCCATGCTCACGGATCCGAGGGTCCCGATAGGGTATACACCGGCTGAGCTCTGGATGTCGGCGATCGCCGGGGAGATGAGGGAGGACTGACGCAAGAATTCCGAATTCGCCGACGAGGACGACGCTATCACGCGCGACGATGCCATCTGAGTCACCAAGGATTATAGGGTTAGGATTTGCGATCCATCTCCATCGCTCGGACTTCCTTTCTCGCTCTACCCCTCCGTCTCCATCTTCCCTCTTTCAGAAGGAGAAGGTGGTTTCCTCTTTCTTAATGCGGGGAGCTCCTACCCTCTGCCTCTCTTGTTTTTTCTTAAAATAAATGGAAACGGAGATCATGAGCAACAGATCTTCTACAAACCAGGTTGTAGCAATTTCCTCCGAGCAGCCTTTGGTCGGTTCAGAAAATGTTAATTTTTTATGTTCATTTAAAATCAACCATCCAATATTATTATTTTATGCGGATCCATTGAATTTCTAAACCCGGAATGATTATTATTTGTTATTGTTTAAATAATAATTATAGAATACGACGGTGAATTGCCGCTGCATTCTTATTCAATTCCCCATCCAGCGAAGAGGACGGAAGTTAATACGAAATAAAAGGGCACCGGCCAATGTCATGAGGTGTTGGACAGTGGACCAAGTACTCTATTGCGCGCGTTAAAATGGGGAAAGTATAGGAATTCTAGGGAGTATTTTTATGATTTCACGAGAATATTAATTAGCCACGGTGCTTTCTGTTCATCTTGCCTTACGTAGTTAGAAGTTATAACCCAAGGTTATAAATTGTGTGCCCACAGAAAGAAAAGAAAAAAAAAAAAAAGGTTTAAACAGGGAACTAGAGATTCCTAAGATGTTCGTTTTCATGACTTTACAATGACACCGACTAGCCATGAAATTTTTGATCCTTACAATGACACCGATTAGCATGAAATTTTTGATTCAAAATGGGATTGTATCTTTTGTACCAAAGGATAGTCCCTCTTGTTTCATGATGTCAATTATTGGATTACACAATGTTTATTTTGAAATTTATTCACATAGATAAAAATAAAATTAAAATGCTTTGAAATATGTGCGAATCACAATCAAATGGTTGATGATGTAAATAAGGATCAAATCGAAGCCTTTTGTTCACCTTGGATAAGAGCTGTAAGTTGTCGAACTTGATTTTGATTGCCCTAGCGAAAGACAATCTGGTACTTTTTGGAAGGTCGAAGCTTGAAATAGCCGAGGGACTAAGATGTTGATCGTGTCAAAGCCGGAGATCCTAAGAGTATTGCTATTCTCCTGTACCAAGACTCATTAGGAACTATTGATGTTTGCTGCAAAGTCTCTCTCACACCATCTTGTGGAATGCCATCACCAGAACTTCTAATAGGTGTTTAAGCTACTCATATGAATACTATGTTTTCAGTATATGGTAGAACTGAATTTAATTGGTTGGTCCGAGTGCAACACGTCTGACCAAAGCTATATTTACATCTCTCGGATCCATGGGAGACCGTATAGGGATCTAAAATCGAAAAATTATTGGTTAGAATGGTTCTATTATGTATATCTTGAACCATTCAATAACAAACCAGCATATCATCCAAAAAGTTATTTTTTTTTATATTCAAAGTGATAAAATTTGTCAGTTGGTCATTCATAGTTAATAATAAATTTTTTTATTAAAATTTCAATCAATCATGGATATTAGTGCACCTTTTTTCAATAATGAATGATGTGCTGGTTTATTATTAGATAATTCAAATTATATATGATAGAACCGTTCTAACCAATAATTTCTCTTCGAAATCAGATCTCCTATTTGAATTGAACCACCTTGAAAAGAACAATTTTATGTCTTGGAGTAGCATTTGGCTTCTGCGACCTTTTATCCATGACTTGGATAACAAAAGGATCAAAACTGGCGTCCCACAAGGCCATCAAATGGGTTTCATGTTGTTACTTGCATTAGAAGTCTTGCTATCGTGCCCTTTGACAATAAGAGCTCCGTCTCACTGGACTCTTGGTAGCATGCAGTTTATTTTTGGCAGGCCATATGAAAGAATCTTGATCTTTGAGGGAGAACTAGTTTTCTATACGGTACTGGCAATAGGATATTCGAAGCAGTGATACAATCTATGTAGAGTGCGTGTCTTATCAGATAGGTGAATAATGATACAATTCTAGTAGGACTAGGAATTAGCAATATATTTATGGGCAATAAAAGGAGTTATTATGTTTATGTATGTTGGTCATCCTGGATTTGTTGTTGTTGTTATTATTATTATTATCAGTTTACATAAAAGAAAATAATTTCAGCAAATCATGACCCATTTCAATCAAAATGCATTGGCTTGTGCATGCTTGAGATGAATTAATCAAGCTGACACTTTGCTCATTCTTATTTGTAGGCAAGAGATGTAAAATATTTTGGGCATGTTTGGATTATGGAAGATTTTATGGATCTGATAAGATCATTTTTGCAATTCTATTTTGAATTTATTTAAGGTTAAGATAAATCATTTGATGGTTAAATTTACAGATCCCTTAAAAATAAAATAGAGAAATCCTCAAATGTTGAGCCCCATTAACCCTGCAATGACTTCTGTTTGCTGCCTTGTTAAAGAGATGAAAAAATAAAGTCAGCACTACACAAATTGTCCATAGATAGCGGATTCATTTTTCCAAACAAGTCCTATAGGACTACTTGGATGCTGAGATAGGTTAGAATGATTATGATTGTGATGGAAGAGAAGGTTGCACTTAGAGAAGAAACTCTAATGATCATTATAGTTTGGGAGCCCATAATCGTAAAAAATTAAAGATATTGAATTCTATTGAAAAGGTAATTTAGCATCCTGAATTTTTTTTCCCATGATTTTTCAATAGGGAAACTCTTCTATCCTACATCTTACAGCCTTTCCATTATGGATCCATTTAAATGTAAAAGATAGCTTATCTAAATATCCAAATTTAGCCGAAACAAAATTTGGTGCTACCGAGGTCATTTGGATCAATCATTTGGAATAGTTGCGACGAGCATGGCAACCCTTGTGGGGAGTGGATGGTCTAAGATCCTCAAAGGGCAATATTGGTACAGACAGAAAACTCCAAAGGTAATGGGGGATGAGATTGTCGGCTTCTCTGATGAGAAGGTCGACAAAGCTTATGAATGATGATTTTCTTCCTCTGCTTGGCAAGAGGTTTTCTACTGATTTAATTATCATAGAATTGAAGTTAAGGTGGATTTCAAGCTAATATCCTTCTCTGTATTCTATTTTAAGACTCTAGTGGACTAGGATTATGTGATGAAAAAGAAGCAATGGCCGCATTTTAAGCTTGATGTATATATCATCCAAGTTGCTTTGTAATGGGTATAATTTCTCATTTTATCAATAGAGTTTCAGGTCTTATCATGACTTACAACCCAAAAGCTTATCACGACTCGCAACCCAAAAGCTTAAGCTATAAAAAGATCGGCCAAGGCTAATACACCCACATAACACTCCTTTAATTAGTCAATGTAAGACGATAACAATCTTCTCCAACCAATCTTGTGATGTCCTCATCATAGTTAATACCTACTCAAAAGGAGGAGGCTGACCCATAGCCTGAATCCTTCTAAACCCTAATATCTTTCAATAAAGGACCCACTTGACTAATAAAGGTTATTATGCACAATAGGTCTAACATTGATAGTAAAATGAAAATACTTTTGGTGACTCAATCTCAATACGAGAATTGACTATGTATGTTATTGTATTTATAACAACAATACATGATTCGCATACCCTACAAGATTAAAAAAATATTGTATTCAAATCTTAAATGAGAAATAACAGAAGATTTGGAGAATTATTTTTCTCTTACGATCATAAAGAATTTATCCGGTTTCATGCCAAGTTGATGAAAATATGAACACTTGGTTTGATTCTTGCTTCAATATTATTATTAGACATGGTAATCTCACATTGGTTAATAAAAGAGATGACACATGAATTTATTAGCCCGAGCTAATCTTCCTTTAATATCTTTAACTTTTATATTATGAGTCCATGACAAGCAGCATTAGAGCCTACCCTACACTAACACTTACTAATCTCTGTGTTGTTACATATGAAAAGGATGTCGAGGAGTGATAGTCCCATATCAAATCAATTAAAATTTTTTGTTGTGCTTATATCCTGTTGGCCCATCCATCTAAACATTTGAGATTTTAGACAGGATGCTAACATTGGGATCATTGTAGGCCAGTTGCTCAATATAAGTTCGTATATATAACAGAGGAGTATATGTGGGAGCAAGCCTAACAGAGAAGAGTGTATGTGGGAGCAAGCCTAATAGACTGACTATGTATCTTTTGGTCTAATAACTCGAACTTCTCTGTTTAAGGTACACTCTAAATTTCAATGGGATCCACATCCACTTATGTGCATTTAAGTCGGACTTGAGCATGGTTTGGGACTCCTAAAAAGCTTGAAACCAATAAATAACTGACTATAAAAGGATATTCTTTTAATAATGAATGAGAAGGCAAAATTCTCCATTTAAATCTAGGCCTAGTCATGCATCTCTGAAACCCGAAAATGGAAATCTAGAAAATAGATGTAAATCCACCTCACATTAAACTTAAGCATGAATCAACCAAAATCTTGACCTGATACAACCTGCTTATAGCCATTGCTCAGTACCTTTAGTAGAGCTATATGTTATGATGGTTCCATGTGATAGGTTCAACAAACTTCTTATCCATACTACTAAATGCAGTAGGTATTGAAGTTGTCATTGCATCTCATGCATGGACATCAATCATTTTTCAGTGCCTTCCAGCATGAAGCTCAGATGAAAAAATAGGGAAAAAAAGAAAGGCAAAAACAATATATGGCACTGTTCCTGCTTCACTACTGTCTTTCCCGGCCCCATGAATCGAACACAAGCAATTAGCATCCGAAACATTCAGGCCCTTTTGTTGATTGCCTTTGCTCGGAAGGAGCAGCATCTTTTGCTTTTGGAAAGGTCCAGCCAGCACCAAACCTAAAGACTCCTCATGGTTATTCCCTCCACGGGATTGCAGGCTCAGCAAAGTGCAGGGCGGTCCACTTTGCCGTCTCGGGCAAAACAACCATCACCCTTCTTTTCAACCTCCAGCCCTCATCAGATGCCACGTGTCGTTTCCACGTAGCACACGTTTTGTCCCTTTCTCCACCAACCCCGGCCCGTTTTACTTTGCCCGTGTGGTGGGAGATTAGGTAGAAAGGGTGCGCCCATATCATTGCACTCACTATGCGTCAACGTGGCTTGATATTAGTGGACGAACACAAAGAAGACTCCTCATGGGACCATGATAGCAATCCAGCGATGTCGAATGAGTGGATCTATGATGGGTCGTTTTAGTGACCACAAGGGAACCGGAGATACTGGTCGCGGGCCCCATCACATCGTCGGTCGATGATCGGTCCCATAGCCACAGAGACCAGGGGTAGTCACGCACGAATCTGACCACCCTCTCTGGCCTGATGTCATGTGGGGCCATCTGATGTCACACGACGTTTTGCGACTCATCTGGGTGCGTCTTGCCGTGCGCCCGAGGAGGTGGCTTTAGGAAGGTAGAATCCCAAGCTAATCAGTTGGATCTCCTTTTGTTAAAAGGAGGTTAGAATGTTCTCATCTTTAATTGGGCTGATGGGCTAACTTTAATAACGTTGTGAAAGGCTTCTACTTCGGAAAATTAATAATAATAACGATGTGAGAGGAGTACGTGGAGGAGAATTTGAATTTAGCCCGGGCAAAAAAGTCAAGGACCGTTGAACGATTCCCTATAAGGTGAGAAATTACATCCTACGCTTAGAAAAGGCAGATTATATATATTATAGGGTAAGCCAGCGAAGGCTCTTTATTTGAGTTTAAAATTAAAATAATTTTTTAATTAAATTTTATTTAAAAATAATTTTTCAATTAATATAAATAATTAAATTATTTTTATAATTATAAATCAATTCTAAAACAACACTGTGATATTAAAAAATAGTACTGTCTTATTGTAATACAATACTGTCTTATTGTAAAATAATACTATCTTATTATGATATAAAGATATTACAAAACAGTACTTTCTTACTATAATACAGTACTATCTTATTATAAAATAGTAGCTTTATTATAATATAACACCACTATAAAACAACACTGTCTTATTATAAAACAGTACTGCCGTATTATAAATAATACTGTGATATTAGAAAATAGTACCGTCTTATTATAAATCAGTACTACGTTACGTATTATAAAATAATACTGCGATATTAGAAAATATTACTGTCTTATTATTAATCAGTACTGCATTATTGTAAAATAATACTGTCTTATAGTATAACCGTACGAGGGTATAAGGGTATAATGGTCATTTCAGCTAGAAATGGAGAGTTATTTTAATTTATATTTGAAATGAAGAGCTACTTTTAATTTAAACTCAAGTGAAGAGTTATTTTTAATTTGAAACATAAATAAAGATTTTTATCTAATTTATCATATATTATATAAATATTATTCTCAGTAAAAAGTTTGTATCAACTCAAAGCAAAGACAAAGAGGTCAAAATATTTGAACATCTGTGCATTTTAAAAATATTAATCACCTTGAAATGAGAAAGAGAAAAATAGAAAATGATAAAATTGAAATGTGTTTGAATTGATATTCATATAAATTGACCACATGCCCGTCGTTGTGCGCGCTGTTTCAGGATGACCGTTAGGAGGAGAGTTGGTGAGGGAAAGGTTTGATTCATTTAAAGCGTCTCTTTTGGAATATACATTGACATGATGACCTCCTGTTGTTGGATGGTTTGTTTCTTATAAGCTTTCTCAAACAAAGCTATTTCTGGTGAGAAAAGAGAGCTCATCCGATATTAGATGACTTCCAAGCATGATGTACGAAACCCAAAAGCTACCAATATATCAGATTTCAGAATGAATTTAAAAACTTGGTTGAAGAGGGTAAAGAAGGAAAAAGAGATTGGATAATTACTTATCGGTGTAGTGTGGCCTTATCCCAAATTAGAACATACAATGATGGAGCCAGTATATTTTTTCAACACCCAAATTTTGATGTCTTATTTGCCATTTTAAATGGTGTACAAATGTTCGTAATAATGATGTAACGACATTTTCTTTTATGACACACCTAACATAAACTACCAAGATCCAATAATCTGGGGATGTATCATCCAAAACTCAACTTAGAATCTCTTCTAATGAGAGGAGGGATGGGACGGCATTAGGATGCTACCTAGCTTGCATGATGTACACTTTATTTATTAATTTTCTATATAATTCAAGGATTTGATGCAAGTAGAAAGGACAAATTTCAACAACAAGATAAACAAACATGCCAAATAATAGTAGTTTGATTGATAATAACATCACCATGTCAATTGTAATGACCAAATATTTCGTGGCATACGTGGATAATCGAACACACCAATAACATAACTAAGCATATTGAAATCATTTGCCCACATTTAGAACTTTAAGGATGTCCTTAATTTGGACTCGAGGATTTTTTAGAAGACCTTGGGATGTCAGATCAGAGAGAATGTCATTGGTGCTTCTTGGATACAAGAAAAGGCAAGCTGTGCTGTTTGATATCGCTTCATTTTTAGAAGGTCATTTCAATTGCAAGGACCTTTTGGTGGGTGCCTACCTACATTAATTCTGTGATGTTTAGTCTTCGTTCTCATTCATTTTGATGTACTAAAAATGGAAAGCGAGATGATGCGTTTTGAAACACCGGAGAAAGTAATTGAGATGCCCTCATAAACAAAAGGGTAATTGACATGCAACCGTGTGGGACCAACCGCGGATGCAAACAACTGTCACCTAGTTAGACAGGCTTTTTTTTTTTTACCCAAAAAAAAGCAGGCGTTTCTTGCAAAATAAACACTCATCCGCGGAATTGCAATCGCAACACCAAAGAAGTACAAATCTACTAGAGATTTGTTTTGTTGGGATATGTTAGATCGTGGGATAATTGGATAATTCTTCAAAATCATTTAACTAGAACATATGATTATAGAGGAAATAAAATTTATTATATTTTATTAGTGCAAAAGTTATTTTACAAAATAATGTCAAAAAATTACTATATTTAGTTGAAGATAATCTTATAGAGGAATATTATCAAATTTTAAATAAAATTCTTAAATAAATGATTTGAGTGATGATACATTTTTATATTTAGTTTTTTGTTGGCCATATATGGCCCACTTGCATGAAGGATGTTGATATAAGCCATTTTGAATATTGATAATATTTATATAAGTTAATATAGATATATTAAATATATTTTTATAATAATAAATTTATATTAAATATTTAAAATATATTTACATGAGATTCACTAAAATGATGAGTTGGTGTTATATTTTGAGTTGAGACCATGATGGAATTGATAATATTAAAAAGAATATTTGTGGATTTCAATAAAAAAAGTAAGAACATTTCCATCAAGCAATGATAATTTTAAGTTATCTTTACTTGGTAATCAGGCATAAGAAAAAAAATACCACCTTCCTGTAGTATTTATTTTGCCTTCTCTCTCAATAAAATAAATTTGGGATCTATTAGTTATTTTGCTATCTCTTTCATCCTCTTTTTGTATCAAAAATGACAAATATAGAATTTATTATTTTATGCTAGATTACCTCCAATCAAATAAATATTTAGGACTCACTTGATTTAGAAAAAAAAAATTTTCAGAAATGTTATTCCTAGAAAGTTGATTTCTAAAAATATGATGCATGAGAAAGTAGTTTTGATATATTTAGTTGATAATGAAAAAATGATTAATTATGGAGTGGCTTATATTTGGTTGAGTATTTATTTTTCTAAAAAAATTATATAAAATATCTATTATATCTTTAATATAAGAAAATTTTATCCTATTTATTATTATCATTGTTCGTAAATAAAATAATGATGGTTAAGGTATTTTTGGTTGTAGATCATGATGGAGGAGGATTTGAGATTGTGATAGAGAGATTATTCATTTTAACCATAGATCATGGTGACGGAGGATTTGAGGATTGGAAAAAGATTTTTTAATAGTTTAAAGGATATTTTCGGAAAAAAGACATCCAATTCCCATCTAATGGGAATTCTAAAAATCTTTTCTATGAAACATGGAAATTATATTTTCATGAAAATATCTTTTTTTCAATCTCTCTTCTTTGAAAATTTCAAATAAATATGAGAGATTTTTTCTAATTCTTGTTGACCATACTTCCCCGCTCCACTTCTCAAAGAACAAGGATCCAAATTCTTATTCTTACGTAGTTGGACATGCTATAGTGCACCCAGGCAAGGGATATGTCATTGGGCAACAAGGGGCATATTGCTAGGTTTATTATGCTGAACCGTTTTAAGGGAGCAGAGTTGTTAAATAATGGATCTAACTATATACTTCATCCTTGTGTATGACAACCAGCAAATAAAAGATCCAACTATTTCTCATATAAGAAAGAATTGGGATTTTAGAAGTTTTAGGCACTGATTGACTGATGGAATCCGTTTGACTCACTTATACATAAAAGTATCTTAATCAGAGAAATAGCAATAAAAGATTGCAACATCTAAAATGCTTCTAATTTTTATTGAGCGTACTGGTCAAATTGATAGTAAATCTTCTATTATAATAATATATAATAAAAAGAATAAATATGCTAAAATGTAATGAAAATTTATTCTTATCTTTCTTCATCATGTTCAATAGTTTGTTATCACGGGATAAATCTGGTCGGTATCAAACTCATGCAAACCAACACCAATTGCATTCTTTGGTGGGCATGTGTATGGTGGATGTGCTAAAAGTTATACATCATGTAATATGATAATGAGAGTCCAATAAAATAAAAATAAAAATAAAAAACACCTATTATCATAATTACAACCCGATCATGAAGTTACTTTTTTAGTCTAGAACCTGTTCCAATGAACATATGCTTAAAACACAATAAAATGAACCAAATTCATGTTAATATGTTTGTGATGGCTCGGCCCAGAATCAG
>KE504711.1:1005040-1033439 GCA_000441515.1 Elaeis oleifera | reverse complement strand
AGATAGTTATTTAGGCCTGGGCACATCATTAAGTTTCTTAGAACATTGAATTTGATAACAAGGAGTTTATTGTAGCAGATTTATAGGGCAGCCCAATCAAATCTAAGACTTTTACACCTCCTCCTTCTGTTCTTCCCAGTTTTTATGTTCAAGTGTATGAATTGGATGAAAATTCATGGTTGGCATCTAATTTTTCATATTTTGCTTTTAGTAAGCATTCGACACTCTGAAATGCTGTCTTTGATGTGCATGATTTGGATTTAGAAAAGCTGTACTTGAATTGTCATTGAGTCAGCACTTGCTCTAGAAGGGTACTTTTCAGCCCCCCTATCTTTACTAGAGTTTTAGCTTGCTTAGTTTTCATTGCTGCTCACACATGAAAAACATGAGATGGGTCTTTAAGCTTAACTTATGTCCTTTTAACTATGAGCTTAAACTATGCATGTGTTCAAATCAAGGTAGCAGCAGGTGAAATTTCATGATGGTTCTCCATCTTCACATATATGCATGTTAAGCATATACAAAAGACGAAAGTGTCGTGCGAGACGTGAGATTGAATTTCAGAGATAATGTAAGTGTCAATTGCATGTGTTTAGAAGCATTTTAACCATTAATTAAATAAAGCAGCAAACAATTTGATGTTTGAAAGTCATGCCAAGGTCATATTGAATTTTTGGGCAGTAATGAAAGTTTAAGGTATCATATTGTAGAAGTCTATGTTAGGATTGCCTTGCAAAATGATTGGAATTCCAATGTAATGAACAAGCATGGAGGCAGCATAGGCTTAATAAATGGCCAGGATAGTGAAATTAAGGATTGGAAAGTCCTTTAATCAGATCTGAGTTGATTGTACCACTGCCTAGAATGATTTTTAAATTTTACTCAACAAAGTGTGAGGACTGGTTAAGAAACTCAACATACGACTATGCTAACAAGTGCTGAATAGTGCGTATTTAGTAGCCCTCTCTATCCTGATTCCAATTTAAAATTGCCGGCTAACCTAAGGTGCTGTGCAGCAGTTTTCTGTATTTATTATTTGCCTTTTGCAACATGGAATTTTCAATCCATTTCTCAAAACAGAAATCAGTGAAAGCAAACCAAGAAAGGGTGAAATTGAATGGAGATATGTTGCAAATTTATAGATTGAATGGCATTTATATAATTGAGGGTCTTGGTCTAGAGTATTGTAAACCATAAAGGACTAGATACAACTATATATAGCTAAATCTCAAGCAAGGCATTAACAGAGGACAAAGGGTTGCATGCTATTTTTGCTACAATGTTCATCGGCAATAAAGGCAACAGTTTATTAGTTGTAGTTGTGCTTAGATTTGGTCCTCGTTTGAAAAGTGAGAGACTTCAGAAATTGACTCTCAATAGAGATTGTTAAAAACGATCTAAAGTAGCTTGTGCTGACAGAGGATTCAACTGCTTAAATTCAACCGAATAGCTGGAAGGCCAGCCTACTTTTGTAGGGTGCATTAAAATAAAATTGTGCACAAATAGACAGTATAAATCTATTTTCATGACAGTATCTCCTATATATCAAAGATTGGCTAGCATTATGTGGATCACTATTTGTACATTCAATACTGGTGAAATTAAAATTGATATCGTTGCTGTTTCTACTTGTTGCTACAGGTTTATTGCTGTGTGCAACTTTTTTGTTATCTTGTATGCATGTCGTATGTGGCTAGTACATATTAAAGCCTGAGGAACGAGTGTTGTAGTGTGTGATATCTGTCAACGAGGAACAGCAATCTAATATATGAAGAAATTATAGACTTTGTTAATGACAAGTTTCCTTAATGTGGGCATAAGTGATGGATCATGAAATTTTCATCCATTGGTGAAGTAACATATAGTTCTCAATTTTGTTTTGCTATTAAATTGAGGAGGTGCTCATCTGGTTCCTTTTGATGTGGAACAATTTATGTCTTTTGGATTCATGCATGGACTTCTATGCTATAGATTTGCCATGGGCTTTGCACTCTACACGTATTAAGCCATATTTGGGCTTCACTTTTCCTTGGGAATTGTGCCACTCATGAGTGGGTAGAATTACTTCAATAGGGCAATGCTAGTGGGTGACCCAGAATCTAATAGAAATTTTCTTGTGCACATGAGTGGAACTGTGGGAGATGGCATTGCCCTTTGATATGGGTGTTGTCGAAGCCAACCCCCACTCTCCTTCTCAAAGATTTTCTTCCTATCATGTCTCTTCTCCTCCTATTTCTCTTTTCACTTAATTTTCTTTCTATTCTCTTTTTGTTGTTCCTTCGTTCCCCTTCTCTATCATCTTTTAACAAGGTATGGGACAATTATTTCCAAATATTTGGATAACCTCTAAATTCTTGTCTATATCCGAAGCAAATATTCTTATTGTGTCATAGATGAATGTGATATGTATAGGAAAATGACTAATTTTCTCCTTTATATGTATTATGTTTGAAAAGTTCTTTCCATTCATCAATACATTTTCTTTCGTGCCACATATTTCTATGTTACCATGCTATCATTTTTTGATTATTTAATAGAATGATACAAAATTATGGATGAGTTTATTTAGTTTCAACTTTCTATTTTTGGATGACACTGATGTATATTTTTGTTCTCTGTCCTTAAAAATCATTGTGGTTTGTAATTATCGTTGTGGTCATAAAGAACCTTGCTTCTAAACTGAGACTTAATAACTTTAATTCAGCATATGTTCTTCTGATTCCATTTATCAACTATTACATTGTCAACCTTTATCATATTTTATTATCCCATGTTACTTATTCATGTTTCTAGGTCGGATGAAAGCAGACAACCATTGTCAAGGAAGCTACCCATTGCTTCCAGCAAGATAAATCCATACAGGATTATAATTTTGCTTAGGCTTGTCATACTTGGCTTCTTTTTCCATTATAGACTTCGGCATCCAGTTCCAGATGCTTATGGATTGTGGCTGACATCGGTTATATGTGAAATATGGTTCGCAATTTCATGGATTTTGGATCAATTCCCGAAATGGTACCCTGTAGAACGAGAGATATATTTGGATCGTCTATCACTGAGGTATCATATATTTCATTCAACTGCATGTTGTCTTGAGTTTTATTCATTATATAGTGGATCAGTGTTATCTTCTTTGTTTGTAACTCTGTACTCAGGTATGAGAAAGAAGGAAAGCCATCTGAACTAGCAGATATTGATATCTTCGTAAGCACAGTTGATCCTATGAAAGAACCTCCACTTATCACTGCAAATACGGTTTTATCCATTCTGGCTGTGGATTATCCTGTTGACAAAGTTTCGTGCTACGTCTCAGATGATGGTGCTGCCATGCTTACGTTTGAAGCACTTTCTGAAACTTCCGAATTTGCCAGGAGATGGGTCCCATTCTGCAAAAAGTTCAACGTTGAGCCTCGTGCTCCTGAATGGTACTTTGCTCAGAAAATTGACTATCTGAAAGATAAAGTTCATCCAGATTTTGTGAGGGAGCGGCGTGCAATGAAGGTTTGTTATTACAAAAATGCTTGGTCGTAATTTTGCTCTTTCTAACACAGAATATTTGCAGCTTGTCATATATTTTAAATGCAATCTGATTGAATATACCTGGTTGTAAGCTTTCATCCCTTTTATACAAATGTATTGTTACTTTTTATCATAGCTTTCCCTTCTATACAAATATAATTGTTACAGAGTGTGTTATGATATTAACACTGTTTGCTAGCCAAATTCACATGGTAGCTATTCATATATGCTCTGCATTATTCATTAGCATCTTATATGCTGATGCGCAGGTTATCTAATCTCTTTGTTTCGTGCATGCAGAGAGAATATGAGGAATTTAAGGTTCGTATCAATGGATTAGTGGCCATGGCACAAAAAGTTCCTGAAGAAGGCTGGACAATGCAGGATGGAACTCCATGGCCTGGAAACAATGTACGGGACCATCCCGGAATTATTCAGGTGATTATTTTACTGTTGTTGATTCTTATTAACTTGAATATTCTTCTTTTGATACTGTGGAGAAGCTGTCAACCTTCCTAATGATTAGATCCTAAAGGGATCAAAGTTTACTGATTTGTCCTTCAGAGAAGAAGTTGAGTCACAGATGTGAAAAAAAATTAAGGATAGTCCAATATATTTTGAAGAAACTGGTGGAAAAATAGATTGCTTTCTTGATCATTGCTTGTGAGTTCCCAAATATTACTAGAAGTCTAGAAGAGTGTTTGCCGTACCACCCGTACAACCTGATATAGGGCATATCGTACCATATCAATATTGTACCGGTATGGCATACTGTATTCGACTGCCACTGTCGTACTGTACCAAAATGTATACCGACATTGTAATAGGATGGTACTGATATGGAGTCCGATTCTAAGACAGCGAATCTCGCCTAGAACCATTTCTGATCTTTCATTATCATGCTTAGATGCAGACTTATGAAACGGTCTGATCAAGTGATTTCTGTGAAGGCAGAACGGTTGTATTTCTAGTTTGTCACTGGCAAGTCAAAAGATGATTTACAGATTAAACGAACAATATTGAACATGCAAAACCCATTATTCATTATCAGGAACTTTTGGTGGTAATTGAGCCCTTAAATAACCTCAAATCGTTGAGGCATACATTGATAACTATCACGGTGCCCGTCTATTTTAGATGGCTTGTCGATTCCCTTTGAGGACCTGTTTCTAGTCTACAAATTTTGGCTGCTTTACTCATCTAGCTTTGTTAGATATGAGCTTGCGGTTCAGTTGGTTTCTTTATAACTTTAGCATCAACTTGTGTGAGTTTGAATTGTTGATAAAATTACTCTTTTATGACATATGCCTTTACTATGTTTACATTTCTCCACTTTAATACTCTCAAGTTGTGTCATGCAACATTTTTGAGCACCAACATGTCTTGGCCATTTTGTTGCCTTAGTTTTCCTTGAATTCATTTTTCATTACAGTTTTTTTTTCCTCCCTTTGAATTCATGTGCACATTTCAATGTTAGGATACTCTAAGAGTTCATCTCCGCTGCTGTGGCCCTACTCTAATTTTATTGGAATTGCCTAAACTGAATAATGAACAGCTAATCCTGACAGCAGATTACCATCCAAAATCTGATCAGTAATGAACATGGAGATAACTTGGGGAAACAAACTTGATTACTTTTGGGGCTTTGCTTAGTCCTTCATCGATTTGAGCATCTACCACAGTATTTTCTAGTTACATGCAATGCCTGGCCTGCCTAAATTGATTTCTTTGAACTGATTTCTAATACACTTTGTTACCTTGGTGTGGTGTCTATCTGACATCACTCTGATATGGGCATCTAATATTTAGGTTTATGTTTGCTCCATGATGCAAGTGGTTATAGATGGACTTGCTGGTCCATTACTTCTGTTCTAAGTTGTTTGATGGTTGTAACTGCGTGTGTGCGTGTGCGAATTTCGTGATAATTTTCGGATAACTCAATAAGAGGCACCTGCTTCAACATTCATAAGTATGAAACTTGGGACAGTAATTGATACATAAACATGCTGAATTGTTCGAGTTAATAAGAGTTGTTTAGATCAATATCTTGCTAAGTCATACAGTAACATAACTCAATGCAGCAGATAGCCTTTTTCTTAATTTCTTCACTGGAAGATGCAATTTCAAGAACTCATCAACTGCACACATTTCTGAACTGAAACCTAATGAAAAACTTTGATTTGATATATCATTTTAATCTTTGATATCTTGATGGGATGCTCTAACAGGTCTTTCTAGGTCATAATGGTGTGCTGGATGAGGCGGGAAATGAGCTCCCATGTTTGGTCTACATCTCTCGTGAGAAAAGACCAGGATACAATCACCACAAAAAAGCTGGTGCCATGAATGCTTTGGTAATGCATGTTGTTTCACAAAAAAAATCTGTTTAGTTTTTTTTTGTATTACTACTGAGGATCAAACTTCTTTTATTGTCATCTGCTATTTTCTTTCAAATTTTTGTTTTATTAAACTGTTAATGTAATTCTAGGTGCGAGTGTCTGCTGTTCTCTCGAATGCCCCTTACATTTTGAACGTCGACTGTGACCATTATATAAACAATAGCAAGGCCCTACGAGAAGCCATGTGCTTTATGATGGATCCTATATCAGGAAGAAAGTTTGTTATGTGCAATTTCCTCAGAGATTTGATGGAATTGATAGGCATGACAGATATTCAAATCGAAATGTTGTGTTTTTTGATGTATGTAATTGTGTTTCTGCACTTGCCAGATAATATTCTCTTTGATTTCTAATTTATTGTCTATCTAGACTTTGTCGAGTTAAATAATCGATCTTGTTTCTCCTCTGGATATCAGATCAACATGAAAGGCCTGGATGGGATCCAGGGGCCAATCTATGTCGGGACAGGATGTGTTTTCAGAAGGCAAGCTCTATATGGATTTGATGCTCCTGTTAAGGAGAAGCCCCCAGGAAAACCTGCAATTGTTGGCCGAAATGGTGCTGCTGTTGCTGTGGATCTAAAAGGAAGAATAGGAGAGGGAACAAAAGCAGGAGAAGAAGAAAAGACAAAGCATAGAGAGTCATCTACTCAAGTACATGCTCTTGAGATTATTAAAGAGGAAGCTAAAGGTGAGTCGAATACTTGGCTTGTTATACTGAATTTGGGCTACCCATCTCAGCAGTCATTAAACCTATTATATTTATACAGGACAAGAAATGAGAACTCAGCCTTGGTGCCTCGGGAAAAGCTTGAGAAAAGATTTGGGCAATCATCTGTGTTCATAGCTTCCACACTTAAGAAATAGTGGAATTGCAGAGGGTTTCAGTTTTGCTTCATGTCTAAGTGAGGCCTTGCATGTAATTAGCTGTGGTTATGAAGATAAAACTGAATGGGGAAAGGAGGTATACATGGCATACCCTGAGTGCCACTGCCTGTCTAATTGCACATTAATTGCCTGCTTCTAATCCTTAATTTTCATGTTTGTGCAGGTTGGCTGGATTTATGGATCTGTTACAGAGGACATTCTCACAGGTTTCAAGATGCATTGCCATGGCTGGCGCTCTGTCTACTGCATGCCTCAGAGACCAGCATTTAAGGGGTCTGCTCCAATTAACCTTTCTGACCGTCTTCATCAAGTCTTGCGGTGGGCCCTTGGATCCGTCGAGATTTTTCTGAGCCAGCACTGCCCTATATGGTATGGCTATAGAGGTGGTTTGAAGTGGCTGGAGCGGTTTTCCTACATAAACTCAGTTGTCTATCCTTGGACATCGATTCCCTTGGTTGCATACTGTACCTTGCCGGCAATCTGTCTTCTCACCGGGAAGTTTATTGTACCCGAGGTACCATCCCGAAACCACTATTTCTTCAACATTATTTTACTTTTAGAAACACTACCAGGTCATCGCCCGTTTTTGGTAGCTATAATCCAATGATTCCCACGTATTCTGGAATTTTTTCTTGGATGTCTTTGTGACAATTTTATCATACATTTATTTGAGGTGTTCGAGTGCCAAAATGGCAAGAACAATTAAAACATGTTTTGGAGCAACAACCTGAGCAATATACAAGATAATACAGTTTTTTGTACCGGGACATGCCCATCTTCATTTGGTCCTCTAACATAACTTGTTATACTGTTCCAAATTGCATAATTTTGATGTCCTACACACTAACTTAAACTTGTGCATGGTTCCTTTGTTTACAGATCAGCACCTATGCGAGCTTAATATTCATAGCTCTCTTTGTCTCCATCGCTGCAACTGGTATCCTTGAGATGCAATGGGGAAAAGTGAGTATTGACGACTGGTGGAGGAACGAGCAATTCTGGGTGATTGGTGGTGTCTCATCACATCTCTTCGCCCTCATCCAGGGTCTCCTAAAGGTTCTAGCCGGAGTTGACACCAACTTCACCGTCACATCTAAAGGAGGAGATGATGAAGAATTTGCAGAGCTTTATCTCTTCAAGTGGACCTCCTTACTGATCCTTCCCTTGACACTGCTTATACTCAATGTCATCGGGGTTGCGGCTGGGATCTCCAATGCTATCACCAGTGGATATGAATCATGGGGTCCACTGTTTGGTAGACTCTTCTTTGCCATCTGGGTCATAATGCATCTGTATCCATTCCTGAAAGGAATGATGGGGAAACAAGATAGACTGCCCACCATCATTATTGTTTGGTCTATATTACTTGCTTCGATTTGTTCGCTGCTATGGGTTCGGGTGAACCCGTTCACCAGTAAATATGATGGGCCTGCGTTGGTAGTTTGTGGGCTGGATTGCGATTGAACCTGTCTGTGTGGGAGTTTGAGTTGTTCTTTGGAGCTCGGAGTTGCAGAAGGGTGCTCTACTTCCGGTGGGGTTGAAAATTCCATCTGTCCATGGTGACAGAGAGGAGGATAGTGTAAAGGAAAAGGAAAAGAAACATGGTTGCAGGCCTGTGTAGATACAGCAGTTGGAAACTGACACATTGTTTTTGTTATTTTTGATGTTTTATTGATTCATTATTGATACTGTACACATTCTTTTGGTTGTTCGAGGGGATGATGACATGCTTAGGTGTGTAATATTTTAGTTTTATATCTGATATAATTGATCTTGATTTATATCTATTCTGCAACAAGTATTGGCTTCCCTGCTGCATAATGCCGGGCTTCTGGAAAGCTTGGATGTGGTAAGGATTTGGTTTCACTTTTTGTGATCCCTCCTCCGCTTTCTAGTAAACTTCTAAGCTGAAACACCTCCAAGAGCCTATCAGGTGTGCCAGGGGCAATTGTTGAATGTGCATGCTCCAGTGGCAGGAAACCTTAGAGGGGGGTGTATTGCTTGTAGATTGTTTTGAGCTACTACTGATTGCTGCATGGAAGCCCATGTGCTGCTTCTAGTTGGGTATTTCTTAGGTGCAGCTTGCTAGACTTTCTGCCATTTTGCTCTTATGGTGAAATAAGAGGTCCTTGTTTGCATAAGGATGTTCATTATGAGCATTCTTTTTGTTTGCTAGATAACTGGTTTCGAGTGTAAGCATCCTAAGCTCCAAACTAAACAGGCAGCATACTGTCAAGGAATGTTCGTTATCACGTCCAAAGTAATGCCTGCTTAAAAATCAACAATAACAGAAATATAATAACAACATATTATCTTTTAAGAAATCAAATGTTTTCTAAAATTTAAAACAATCAATTAGAAAATGAACAGCTAAATATCATTGCAGTTAGTCTTCAGTATGTCCCATCTTGCTCGAAAGTGGAGGCGACTAGGATAAAAGAGAAGAGAAAGAATTTGTAAAAAATTTTATATATTCAGATTATATGGGTCTGTTAGAATTTTAAATAATTTTATTCAAATTTTTTTTTATAAATTAGACTGAAAATTCTACAGAATCTACCAATTGGATCTATATAACCAACAAACTAAAGTTAGAGTAGATAAAATATCTAGAAATAGTTTAGGAGTGGACCAATCCGAATTTATAAGGAAAAAAATCTTATAATCATTTTTTTTTAAATAGAATTCATTTCAGTCCCTCTTAAAATTATTAATGCATGCTTAATCTAAGAATGTAGCCGGTGATCTTGCCGCGACTGGTAAATTATCTAGGTCGGTTTGCGGTTCCCGCGCGTGCTTTCTGCCCAACAACGCCGTGAACGGGTAAAAATCGACGAATGGATCCACGTTCCATGCGGCACCGTGGACCCCATGTTGATATGACCTGCTTGATTTTTTTGGGTAATAGATGACCTCTACTTGTTTCACGCTTTCGAACCAGCAGCTATCGTAGAACCAAAAAGAAAACGCCAAGCCCAAGCGTCCTCTCTCTGCACCTCGCGAGAGCGAAAAGAAACCTAATTCCCAATCCCTCTCCCCTCTCCTCTCCTCTCCCCTCGTCCTCGCCGGATCCGGCGGTTGCGCTACCGATCGCCGCCTCGGACGGCGAAGATGTCCCACGGCGACACCATCCCCCTCCACCCCTCCTCCCAGTCCGACATCGACGAGATAGAGAATCTCATCAACGTCGGCCCCGCCACCGTCCTCCCCGCCCGCCCCACCAGCCCCCACGGGCCTCCATTCCCGTCTCCTCCTCCCCCTTCATCCCCTCCAACCTCCCCCTCCTGCTGCCCTTCGGCGCCGGCAGCCGCCTACCAGAAGGCTCCCACTGCCGTGCCGCCGAGCGTCCCCTCCGCCGAGAGCTCCCGCGGCGGCATCGCGGCCGACGGCTTCGGGTCGCCGCCCAACACGCTGACGGAGCCCGTCTGGGACACCGTCCGGCGGGATCTGTCGCGGATCGTGAGCAATCTGAAGTTGGTCGTCTTTCCGAACCCTTCCGGGAGGATCCGGGCAAGGCGCTCCGGGATTGGGACCTCTGGGGCCCCTTTTTTTCATCGTCTTCCTCGGACTCACCCTTTCTTGGTCGGCGTCTGTGAAGAAGGTTAGATCTCGGATCCTTCTTTTTGATTGTTTCGTCCTATCGTGCTTGTTTGCTTAGATCTTCTTCTTGAAACATACAGGACACCTAAGTAAATAGTTACGTTCGATGCCAGTAGACACCTATGGGACTTTAATAATTCCTTATAGATCTATAGCTAAGGGAAGGAATTTTGGCAAAGGGAAGCATAACAGAAGATTTATGTTCTAACTAATACTGATGGAATTACAATGGAATATTAGGGCAGTGCTCTTTGCCCTTGGATATATAGACTAACATGTTTAAGTTAATTGATGGCTGGATATCAGATAAATTATAAAAATTCAGATGCACTGATTTCAGTGTAGTGAGGATAGATTCCACGAGTAAAAGTATGATTCTTAGGCATAGTGGATCCGACACCCTAGCATAGTCAGTGTTTCGGAGGAAGGAAATAGTTGGCTTATTAATTGGAACTGCAGAGAGTAGTGATGACATTTGTTAGAAAGACATGTTGGTGGTGCTTGGTTAATAAATCCAATACATTAGCGAGCTTATTTTTATAGGATAAGTAGCCTCCACTTACTTCCCATATTCTGTTGGTAACTGCTCATCTTCTTTGTGTCATAGATTTCCTTGTCCTTCATCGCTTCCTCGTTCATATAGGTTATCAAACCATGCCAAGAACTGGAGTTGGATATAATTAGGAGAACGGAAATTATAGGTGAATAAGTTTGGAACATGTTACTGATGGAAGTCATGGGTTTACCTTTTATATAAGTTTCAGTCTATTCCGTATTCATCCTTGTTTTAAGTGCTCATAGTTAAATCTTTAGTAGCTTAGTTGGTTTTGGCTGAATATTCTGTTGTCCTCTTAGTTTTTTTTTCCCACACTAGATCTAATTTTAAGATCTTTTTTTTTTGCCATGTTAGATTCTGACAATATGGGAGAGAAGGGATGATACTGAAATGGGTTTATGGTACCTTATTCAGCTGTTTTATCGAGTATTACAAAGCATAGAAAATTTCTCATAGAAATAATTGCTCTTGCATAAACTGTTAGGCATTGTCCAAAATTTGTTGTTCAAATCATACATGCATTGGTGTTAGGCAGTCTGCAAAAGATATTACTAAAATATACAAGGGAGCATAAAATGATTTCATGTACTTTTTTTGTTAGCAAAAGAAAATCGATCCCACTGTGCCCTTCAAAGCGATATCCTCCAGCATCAATTTGTCCCCAATAATAGACTCAGTAGGAGCGTATCACCAAGGTTTTGGCCTAAACCATAACCTTTGGTTTGGAGTCTTAAGTGAACCTTCAAATCATTGTCTTTAAACACCATTTATGAACACTGATCTTTCTAGAGTTTTGCTATAAAATATGTAATTAGATATTTTTAAGCTCAACCATTCATATGGTTGAGGAGGCAATATTCTAGTATATATCTAAGTCAACAAATTGCTGGTCAAGGGAACACAATAAATTATCCATGTTGAATAGGCATTGCTAGATGGACCAATTGAAAGAACTATGAACAAGTACTTGATCAATCATTTCATCTTCAAAGGGATTAAGGATATCTCTCTTTTTAACAACACTACATCAATGTTGCTTAGCTTAGGTGAAACTTTAGTTTAGAATTTAATTTAGGAATCTTGTGAGAAATCCCACTTTGCTTTCTCACAAATATAGGTTCTCCTTTTTTTGTAGGAATAATCCATCTTGTACGTAATGGACCATTATTTGCTTTCCCTTCCCTCATCACTACTGAGAGAACATTTTGCATGTGTATTCACCTATATCATGTGTGAATTTATGCATCTACAAGCTATTGTGTGTATTTACTGGGGCATAGGGGCATGGTGGTCTGATAATGCCCAAAATTGATCAGTTTGACAAAAAAAAGAAAGATAAATAAAATTATGATTTTTTGCAAAATTGAGACTGTAGTTTTCTGGCATCATATATTATTAATACCATATTTTATTTGTGAATATAATTAAAACATTAACTTTTTTGGGCTGTGATTTTAGTCTGATTCATATATGTTACACATTATTTTTGAGGGCCTAGAAGTGATGCATCGCTTGGATGTATAAGATGAACAAAACTTTGTTCAATGAGGTATTGGTTTAAGGTGCTCTGGAAATATTATGGATGCATATTTCCCCTTTTTGTGCTCTCTGTAGTTGTCAATATTGTTTTAGTTGTCAAGATTAGCCAATCAGTGGCTTAGATTAAATACATGTTTCTCAGGATTCAGTTTAATATGGTCTATATACTAGGATCAGTTCATCCATCACACTTTCGATAAGGGATTAATAAAATTTTTGTATGTAGTATATTTGGTTTCTTCCTTTTCCATTCATGGATTTTATGTTTACATCTAGTTTTCCTCAAGCTTGAGGAATCACCCCTTAGATGGCAGATTCTACCAAATCAACCCCCCTCTCTTTCCTAAATTGTGATCTTGTATTCATATTAAATTATTAATACTTTTCAGATTCAGTCATAAAAAGACCATCTAGATTACATGGTTAGCAAAGATTGACCAGTGAGAATTTTCATTAGAATGATTATCCTAAAAAAGCTTGGATCTATTATAATTTGGCTATTGCATTTGTTATTTTCAATTATATGGCATTCCTCCTAAAGTGCGAGAGACATGAATCTCACAGAAATTGGTTATTTGTATGGTAAACATATCCTTGTGAGTTTTAAAGGTACCTACTTGCTGTTACAAAACTTCAGTGTGGACCCTGATATCAGGATTTCAAGGGTAGTTATGGAGTAGTGTATTGGCAGAATTAGTGATCAAGCAAACAAAGGGGATTTATTGTCCCCAACATGCATTATGATAAATCTTGGCATTCGAGAGGGCTAGGAATTATTCAAACAAAGAAAGGGGACTTATCGTCCTCAACGTGCATTATGATAAATCTTAGAATTTGAGACGGCTAGAAGGTATTTAGGTTATGGAGTAGTGTATTTGGCAGAATTAGTGATCAAACAAAGAAAGGGGATTTATTGTCCCCAACATGCATTATGATAAATCTTGGAATTCAAGAGGGCTAGTAATTATTCAAACAAAGAAAGGGAACTTATTGTCCTCAATGTGCATTATGATAAATCTTGGAATTTGAGACAGCTAGAAGGTATTTTAGGCGAATGTTATTTGATAAATCATCAGGTATAGAGTCAATAGAAAATAGCATAAAATTTGTCATTGTGATTGAGACAAAATGACTCTTTGTAGGATTTGTTGTGAATTGGATCAGATAGAAAAGGGTGAGAAGAAAAAGGTTGGATATCAATGGATATGCTGGATTTTGTATGAATATATGGATCAGCATGCCAGGAATCTTTGTATGGTTAACTGGTTTCACAAAAGAAATTCTTTTTAGGGAGTCTTTTGGTGATTGGATAAATACATTTTGATCAAATCCAAAGATCATATTCTGTGTATTATAAAATAATCTTTCAACTTCGCGGATTAATTTCTTGTACCGGCTTTTGATTCGATATTCTTTTAGTTTGCCACGTTCGACGTCTTTACATGTTTTCTGCATCATTAACCATGCAGCACTTCCTCTCTTTTAGTTCTTGTTGGATCCATATTCTTGATGTATATCCTAATTCTTGGGAAAATGCAATGGTGCTCATTGTTTTTATGATTTCTAAATATTACGTATCTTTTTTGTGTCAAGGGCCTTTCAATGCACAGTCCCCTGTTTTCTCTTGTTTTAGCTTCATGTGCACAGAGAAGATCAAATTGCACTAGAATGGCAGATCATCTCTGATTGCTCTTTTGTTTATTTTATACCCCTTGCTATGTAAAATGATTTATTCTTTCTCAAGAACTTATGTACTTAATAATTAAAAACATATAGAGGATAGCCAGACATTTGGATAAAGTAGCTGATTCGATATTTGAAGTCGTGGATAAGTAGGCTGGCATACTCATTTGGACTGTCTTGCCTCTTAAGAGGGTGATGTGGAGGCTCTTGATCTTTCCTGTGCATGTGAAGGTGCATAGTGTTTGGGCATTCTCATTTAATGGTTTTCATCCATGAGGCTTTATCACGATCACCTTAGAAGAAATAGTGAATATTGTTTGGCATCAAAAATAATCTGTTCTCAAATCCTCGACTGTTTTGGGCTTCTTTTTGAGGACATGATCATCCTTATTTTCTTGTTTGTGCTACTTTTCACATTCTTCTGTTTGATTTTTAGGCTTATGGATCAGCAACTTCTTGTTTAGTACTTTTTGCCTCCAGTTATTGTTGCATTACCCCTGACCAATTGGAAGTTACCATAATATTGTCTTAGAAAGGAGGCCATACGATTGCCATCCTGGAATTAGGTTTCAGTAATGTGGATTAAATATTAAAATTCCTGGGTTTGGAGGTTTGATCGCTATGCTTGGACAAAAATTATATGATTTGACAGATTCATTCAATGACTTATGTGTCCTGTTCTTTTCTTTTATTGCTGCAGTCTGAAGTGTTTGCTGTTGCATTTGCGGTACTTGCAGCTGGTGCGATTATTCTCACTTTAAATGTTCTACTTCTGGTAAGCAGCTTTATCATAATCAGCTTATTTATACTATTGTGCAGCCTAATGTTGTATGGAACACCCCTTTCTTTTTTTTTGCTATGATTACAGGGTGGGCACATAATATTCTTCCAGAGTCTCAGTCTTCTTGGATACTGCCTTTTCCTCTGGATATCGGAGCTCTAATTTGCATGCTGGAGGACAATGTCATAATCAAGATAATTGTAGTGTCGATAACATTGGCATGGAGCTCATGGGCAGCATATCCATTCATGAGTGCAGCTGTTAATCCGAGGCGGAAGGCCTTAGCCCTGTATCCTGTTTTCCTCATGTATATCTCCGTTGGCTTTTTAATCATTGCAATAGATTAAGAAATCAATGGGTAATCACTTTGTGATTTTACAGTTTGGGGTTATAAACCCTGTTTCACTGAATTGCCAAGACAGACAGAAGTATGGTTACATATTTCCCTGTTGCTGGCTTCCTGTGTCTTATTTTATACTTTTGAGTTTGTTGTTCAGACTTTAGAGACTTATACACTACATTTGGCTTAAAGTTGTAAAATGTTGGTTGCTGCTGGCTTCATATCTTAGAAGGTTCCATATTGCATGGAGCCTAACATCTGACCGCCAGATTCAAGACGGCTGTAAATTTTGACCTATGAAATGAGATTGAAAGGTTTGTTATCCAAATTGAAATGCAATAATATTTTTCTTTGGAAATATATGATTGTCATCAGTTTATCACTTCCAACATCCTGTTACTTATGATGTCAAATCTGTGTCATCTGCTTTATGCCGTGAACATGCTGGTTGTATAAGTAACTGTTCTTCTATCACTCATGTCACCTAGCTGTCTAGTACCAGCTCCAGGATCCTTCCCCATTTTCTGTTCTCAATGATGCAAACCTTCTAAAATGCTAGAGCTTCCTTTTAGGTGATATTAGGCTGTAGGATAATCTTTTCTATATCTACTCATGCTTTATACTCCATATTAATTGGTAAATTCTTCTGTCTTCTCAACCATGCTTTGTGTGTAAGAAACGAAATTAATGCGATCATATCTTTTCTTTGTTCTTTTTATTTGGTTTTGGTGGGCTGGCTGGGGTTAAGCTGTCGTAAAGCCTCCAACGTCAGTTTAGATTAAAATTAATTGTAGTGTTAAAGAATATGCTTCCTAAGCAAATCAACGTACAACATATGAGCTTGTTGGAATAATTTGGCAAATGTGCAATTGATAGCAGAAGCAATTTTGTGAGATGGTTACCATACCGTTCGAGTGTTGAATACTGCCTCCTTGGTTAGGAATTTGTTTGGTTTCTGTTGGTACAAGTCAACCGACTTCTGACTTCGATTCTATATCGGCCGCATGAATATATTATATCGATTCACAATCGACTGATCGATCAATAGTCGACTATTATCAACCAACAACAGAACTCAGTTAATCTTCGACCGAAGATCATCGACATATCAGAGTCAGAGTTACCGATCGATGCTCATTCGGATCTTCAAGACTATCGACTTATCAGTATTACCGACATATAGTCGGCCTATCTTCTCAACACACTCTAATCGTTATGAACGGTTATCGACTACGTGTCATGGTCATTAATGGGAATAAATAGTCCACTAACTCCATGATTATGGTCCGATAATTTAGCATCATAAAAAGTGAGACCACGTATTCGACGGTTACATCAGATCATTTATAAAAGGGAGGTAAACGAACAGCACGAATAAGGTAATTCTGGGTTAAGACTTTGTCGCTCTAAACACTCTTTATTTGCTGTTCACCAACTCCCTCTCTGACTTAAGCATCGGAGGGTCTCCGTCGGACACAACTTCGGTCTGTGAGGATTTTGTCTTGTAGGTGCTTTTCACTGGCGATAAGAGATTGGCCGCAACAGATTGGCGCACTAGGAAGGGGGGCCTACAGTCAACCATGCCAAAAATCAGAGCACAACATTCGACTGGATCGGCGAGGCAGTCTTCTCATCCGGAAGATGTTCTTCCCCACCTTCGGTGGCAGAGCCCAGTTTCTCGCATCCTGTGGTCATCACGGACGTACAGATTGCTGCACCTATGCAGCAAATGAAGATTTTGACGAAGGCGGTTCAAAGCCTCCAGCAGCAGCAGCCGCCAGTGGAGCAACCGATGGCTCAGTCAGTGCCATCTAGGCACAGCCACCGTCCTCCGTGGTGCTCACCCTCCTCATCTCTGGAGCGACCGTCTCGGTACTCTCACCGTATCACCCATTATTCACGACGTTCTCCCTCTCCTTCCCATGTACACAGTATCAGGAAGAGAAAATGATTACGGACGCCTTCTGCTTCTCCTTCTTCGAGCTCTTTAGGGGGTTCCACCCTTGGAGTTTTTCAGCAACGGCGGCTTGATGACTACGAATGCAAGTTTCGAAAATTGATCGTCAGCTCGTCCGACTTCAAATGAAAGGTTAGAAGTCCTCTAATGACTACGACTTCCACACTACCTAGCCTTTCCCTCGGCGCATCTTGGATGAACCAATTCTCTCTCGGTTCAAGATGCTGTAGATGGAGTCATACGACGGCTCCACCGATCCAATCGACCACTTGGAGAGTTATAAGGCTTTCATGATGATTCAGGAGGCAACCGATGTCCTCTTATGCATTAGCTTTTCGGCAACTCTTCGGAAGGCTGCTCGAGCCTGGTATTCCGGACTTCAGTCGGGGAGCATTAATTTTTCGAGCAGCTCGAGCATTCTTTGTGGCCCACTTCAGCATAAGCCGAAGACCGTCATGGACATCCGACAGTCTCTCCTCAATCAAGCAAGGTGAGACAGAGATATTGAGGGACTTTGTGGCTTGCTTCAATGCGGTCACACTTGAGGTCAGGGACCTCAACGAAGACATGGTTATATCGGACATGAAGAGGAGTCTGAGGGGATCCAAATTTTACTTACTCTCTAGACAAAACTCTCCCCGGACCTATGCTGAACTTCTAGAGCGCGTGTACAAATACATTCATCTAGATGAAGCTGCTTCTGACCGACGCCAGACAGACGAAGAAGATCAAAAGAAGAAACAAAGAAAATGAAGCTCCGACCGAATCAAGAAGGCCGACTATCAATAAAAGAGCTTCACCTCGACGACGGAGTCCGAAGCCGAATAGTTATGGCAGATATGACTCCTACACTCTCCTTTCTGCTCTCCTGCGCAGATCTTGATGGAGATCGAAGGAGAGGAGTACTTACAACACCCCCACCAATGAAAGCACTATCGAGGAGCCGAGACAGGAAGAAGTACTATCGATTCCATCGTGATCATGATCACTATACGAACAGTGCATCCAACTCAGGGACGAGATAGAGGCCCTGATTCGATAAGGCTACCTCAAAAAATTCTGACATGATCATCCAACTCAATCTCCTACCGACCAACAATCTTAGCCGCAAGCTGAGGAGACACTCAACAATCGACCAACGGTGAGAGTAATCAACATGATCTCTGAACGACAAAAGAACTGAAGGGCAACTTCCGAAGAAGAGTTGACGAATAAATGATGACTCGACAATGTAATTACCTTTTCGAAAGATAATGTTCGGAGAATACAAACACCCATGATGATGTTGTCATTGTTCAATAACGATAGGTAATTATGATGTAAAAAAAATTTAGTGGATAATAGAAGCTCGATGGATGTTTGTTTACTTGATTTCTCTTGAATACGACTATCAACTGATTGACTTAGAAGAGTCTCGACACCATTGGTCGGTTTCACATGAGACGCAGTTACTGTAGAAAGAGAAATCACTCTCCCATTAACCGCAGGAACTGAACCACAATAGAGTACTGCTCTCGTGACATTCATGATTGTCCGAGTTTTCTTAGCTTATAATGCTATACTCGGACGATCTGGTCTAAATGCTCTGAGAGCAATAATCTCAACTTTTCATCTACTAGTCCAATTTCTGACAAGAAATGAAGTCGGAGAGATGCGTGGAGATCAACAACTTGCCTGACGTTACTTCCTAGTTTTCACACAAAATAATTAACCTAAAGATTCTTTGTCCGTCGATAAATTGGACCAAAGAGAGAATGAAGAAAGGGGTGAACCAGCCGAACAACTGGTTTCCATCCCACTAAAAGAAGAGGATCCTGAGAAGACGGTCCAAATTGGATCGCAGCTATTTGATCTGGAGTGGTAGCAACTGATAAATCTATTCAAGGCAAACACCGATATTTTGTTTGATCTGCTACTGATATGCCACGTATTCTTCGAAAGTAATAACCCATCGGTTAAACATTAACCCAAAAGTTAAGCCGGTGAGACAAAAGAAAAGGCCTTTTACTCCTGAAAGACAGAAAGTTATCGACGAAGAGATCGACAAGCTCCTTGCAGCTGGCTTCATCAGAGAAGCTACCTATCCCGATTAGCTCGTCAATGTAGTGATGGTGAGAAAGGCCAATGAGAAATGGAGAATCTGCATCGACTACACAAATCTAAACGAAGCTTGTCCGAAGGATAGTTTTCTTATCGAAAATTGATCAACTAGTTGATGTAATTTTGGGGCACCGACTCTTAAGCTTCATGGACATCTTTGCAAGCTACAATCAGATTCGGATGGCACCCGAAGATAAGGAGCACACAACCTTCATAACCGACAAAGGCATCTACTGCTATAAAGTAATGTCTTTCGGTTTAAAAAATGCTGGAGCTACATATCAATGACTAGTCAACAAAATCTTCAAGATACAGATCGGATGAAATATGGAAGTGTATATGGACGACATGCTGGTGAAAAGCCCTCAAACTGCTGATCATGTTCGGGATTTAAAAAAGTCTTCAGCACGCTTCGACGACATCAGATGAAGTTGAATCCGATCAAGTATGCATTCGGAGTAATTTCTGAGAAGTTCCTCGAATTTTTTGTATCACAATGAGGAGTCGAGGCCAATCTCGAGAAAATAAGGTTACCATCAGCATGAAGCATCCTAGCTCTAAGAAAGAGATACAGCAGCTCAATGGAAGGATCACCGCACTCAGTCGATTCATATCAAGGTCGATGGAAACATACTTGTTTTCTTCAAGATCTTGAGACAATCAAATAACTTCATATGGTCGGACAAGTGTCGACAATCTTTCAAAGATCTAAAAAGATATCTAACATCTCCATCGCTGCTTACAAATTAAAAGTCGGAGAAACTTTGTATCTCTACTTGATGACATTGACGGAAGCAGTTAGTTCAGTATTTGTCCAAGAGGATGAAAACTGAATTCAACGATCAATCACTACACTAGCAAAGTACTTCACAATGCTGAAGTGAAATATTCAAGAGTGGAGAAGATGATCTACGCTCTGATCATACCATTACAGTGACTTCATCCAAACTTCCAAGCATACCCTATTGTCGTCTTGACAGATCAGCTGTTGAAGATAATCTTGCATCGACCTGATATGTCGGATCGAATGACAAAATGGGCAATAAAGTTTGATGAATTTGATATACAATATCATCCACGTCCATCAATGAAAGCATAAGTTTTGACCGACTTCATCGTCGAGTGTATAATACCTGATAATAATCCTGAGGATGAAGCTAACAATAAAATAAATAGGCCACGACTCCCGAACCTGACTTAACGTCGGCGTGGGTGCTACATATTGATGGAGCATCTAATGCACAGGGCAGCAGGGCCGGTCTCATCCTCATCAATTTCAAAGGGATTATTATTGAATATACCCTTCGATTCAATTTTAAAGCTTCGAATAACTAAACTGAATACGAAGCACTCTTGGTCGACTTAAAAATTACTAAGGAGCTTGATATCGACAGCCTGAAGGTCTTCACCGACTCACAATTGATTGCTGGACAGGTCAAGGGTAAATTTGAAGTCTGAGACCTTGTTATGATGAAGTATCTTCAGAAGGTAAAAGATCTTACGTTCACTTTAAAATATTTTAAGATTTTTCACATCCCAAGAACAGAAAATGCTTGAGCCGACGTACTTTTGCGACTCACAATCACTTCTTTCAATTCACTGGATCGGACATTCGTCAAATATCTTGAATGGCCGAGTATTGATAAAGTCGAAGAGGTGTTACAAATCACTGATGAATCAAACTGGATGGATCCGATTATTCAGTACTTGACTGATGGAACTCTTTCTACGGATCTCTCAGAAGCTAAACGACTCAGATGGATGGCCTCATAATATATTTTGATGAATGGTCAATTATACAAGAGGTCGTTCTCTCTTCTTTTACTGAAGTATTTGGGACTGACAGATGCCGACTATGCACTCAGAGAAGTTCATGAAGGGATTTGTGAAAATCACTTGAGAGGTAAATCTCTAGCTTACAAGGTCTTACGACAAGGATATTATTGGCCTACCATGAAGAAAGATACAGCTGAACTTGTCCGAAGGTGTGAACCATGTCAGAAATACGTAAATATAAAACACCAACCGGCCAGTCAGTTGACATCAATTGTTGCACCATGTCCCTTCGCACAATAGAGAATTGACATACTTGATCCTTTTCCTACGGTATCTGATCAGAGGAAGTTCACGATGGTCGCCATCGATTACTTCACCAAGTGGGTGGAAGCTGAATCTCTGGCACAAATAATTGAAAGTAAGAATGGAAGACTTCATTCAGAAATCAATCATATACAGATTCGATTTACCACACACCATTATTATTGACAATGGTCGGCAATTCGATAATTAAAACTTCAAATTATTTTATGTGAAATTTGATATTATGCACAAATTCACATTAGTCGGCCATCCACAATCCAACGGAGAGATGGAGGTAACAACCGAATAATTTTTATGGACTCAAAATCAGATTGAATGAAGCTAAAGGCCTCTGAGTGAAAGAATTATATCTAGTCTATGGGCATACCGAAAGACTCCTTGTATACCAACGAAAGAATCATCATTCAATCTGACTTATGGAACAGAAGCGATGATCTCACTTGAGATCAGATTACCATCAGCAAGAGTAGAGTAATACAATGAGCCGAATAATTCAGAATATCGGAGAGCTGATCTAGATCTACTTTCTGAAGTCTGACAACAAGCTCAAATTCGGATGATGGCATATCGACAAAGAGTATCTCAGTATTATAATGCAAAATTAAATCAAAAATTTTCATCCAGGAGACCTGGTCCTAAGGAAAGCTGAAGTTTCAAGATCTCTGGATCAGAAAAAATTATCTTCGAATTGGGAAGGACCTTACAGAATAACTGAAATACTTAGACTGGATGTATATCGGCTGGAAACACTTGAGGGAGCAGCTATTCCTCGAACATGGAATGCTAACAACCCAAAGATGTATTATCAATAAAGCTATTCATATATATAGTATTCAGAATGAAATATTAAATTTTAGAATCATAAAAGCTTCGGCCAACTACAAAGTAATTTTAAATTGATAAATGGACGGTCAATTCCTACCGACTATATTTCAATTTTTTACTGTAAAAATCGATATATCGGCTATATTTCAACTTTCACTGTAAAAATCAAAATACCGACCATATCTCGACTTTCCACTGTAAAAGTCGATCCTAGTTGAATGACTATCATGCCGACTTAGTCTAAACTAAGCAGAATGCTATGCCAATATGATAAAGATTGAATTAAAATTATACCGACTTGACTAGGATTAGTCGAAGGATATTCGGCTTTCATCGATTATCAAATAATCAGACGTACTGACCTGACTACGATTGATCGAAAATATTCGGCTTATCACCGTTTATCCAAATACCTAAAAGATAAAGTATGTCTATTAATATTTGACTAACGGATGTATTTTACAAGTACATTCGGCTTGTCGATCGATATTCGGTAGTTAAATAATAATTCTATGACATTGCAGAGACATAAGGAAAGAGAATCTATACTTAAATTTTTTTTTCATTCATTAAAAAAAATTACAAAATTGAACCGAAATCCGATTACAAAAGTTTTGATTACAAAAAAAATGAAATATTGCACCAATCATCAGTCATCGTCTCTGTCTCCTTGCTCCAACGTAGCATCAGTGACTAGAACATCTTCTGGTACGTTGGGTGCAACGTCTTCAGTCAGTGCAGCTTCTTCTTCGACAGCTCCATCTTTCGAGATAGGAGGGATAATCCTTCTCAAGTCCAAATCTAGGTACAGCTTTCTGACCGTATCTCGATCATCTTCGTACCCGATGCAATAAGAAGCGAACCTATCTTTGAGGATTTCTTCTTTAAACTCTTCAGAATTCTTGAAGTTCTCTATGGCTTGGTTAAGGTTTCCCTTGCCGACTTTGCTTCCACTCTCGCCAACTCTGCGTCAGCTCTTGCAGAAGCTGACTCATCATCGGCCAGTGCCAATCTTTTCAGGATAGTCCGATGTCTTCTATGTTCGGCTTTGAGTTCGTCGATGCAGCCATCTCTTTCTCGTCGAAGTCAGTGGATAGAGTGCTTTTTGCTCTTGATCTGCGAGTCAAGAGAGAAGATGTTCTGACGAGCCGACTCAAGTTCGGCTTCGAAAGATTGAAGATCGACGGTCAGACGGGAGACTTCCTCCTGAAGCTTTGCCTCCCGCTCGGTCACTGCCTGGAGTTGTTCAAAGGCAGCCGTCTTCTCAGTATTGATGGCTGCCACCTTGTCCATCCAGATCCGACGAAACTCTGTAACCTTTCGATAGCTGACCTATAGGTCGTGCATATCATGCACCCACTGAAAGCAGAAGATAAATCAGATCAGATTAAAAAAATATTATAGAACTTACCTCGAGTATCATCGAATAAAAGAAGAAAACATCTCGGCTACAATACGGTTCTTTCTATTCTCCCGATCAGCCGGAAGAAGAGCAGCTTGAATGAGTCACCTGGCCAATACCGGATTGTCCAGGGCCGACTCACCTTCAGAAACTCTAATATCAAAAAGAACTGAGTGACCCACCGATGATCCATCATCTGCCGAAGTCACCGGTGCCTTTCTCCGATCTCCTGTCGGCAGCCCGCGCTTGAGAATGCGGGAAAATTAGAGCTTGAATGTATCCGAGAAGGTTCCGTTGGAGGAACGACCGACACAGCCATTGATTGTTCAGGCTCGATTGCGACTTTCACCACGGTCTGAACTTCCGTTGGTGGAGCTGCTGATGGTATTGCTGCAGCTCCATCTTCTTCTGCCACCCCAGCTTCAACGGACGGTACCTTAGGGAGTGTTGTCGGCCCAGTATTGTCGGGCCGACAACACCAAAATCGACTCAAGAACCGACGCCGACGGTACGTCGGATTCCCTCGTCGGTGCAGATGAAGCAGCTGCCCGACCCTCTTCGACGGTCGGAGGGTCCAGCTTCGAATGCTGCCTTCTTCTTGACAGTATGCTGACGAATATCGATGGTCGATACTCGTATCCTCGGCTGCATAGCTGTAATCAGAACAAGAAAGTCAGTACAGTTTAGAAACAAACAAAAAAAAGTGAAAGTGATCAACTTTACTATACCTAAGGAAGTGACCGAACTAAGACCAACATCATAGAGAGCTTGTCCAATCATCAGCTCTCTTTGCGACGGTACTGCCATATCCTTCAGCCGGTGAAAATCTTTTCGATCGTCGACCTCCATCTGACTATTCTTGTTGGAGCCGGTCCTTGGGTCACCCCAACGTGAAGGAAAGCCTGAGAAAAAAGGAGAAGAAACAAAAAGAATTAGTTCTTCCATCCATGAATGGACGATGGAAGACTGGTGATGAAGGAAGGTCTTTTCTCGGATTGAAGAACCACCAATCCTTGGCCTTAGGATGGAGATATAGGACGAAAAAAATTCGAAAATAGAAGGACGAGGCTCGATCGGTATGAGCCGACATAGCAAAGCAAAACTAATTATTAGCCGGACCAAGTTCGGTGCCAGCTGAGTAGGGCAAAGACCGTAATAGTCAAGCAAATTTTGGACGAACTCTGAAATCGAGAACCGAAGATCGATCTGAAGGTTTTCGACATAGAAGGCAATTTGGTGTGAAGGAGGAGAGTTCATCCGACCATCAGAGCCAGGAGCGAAGAGCTGATACTGCTTCGGGATACGATATTGCTCTCTGAGCCATTCAACATTAGGTCCGGATAGGGAAGAAGCCTTCACTTTCGGATCCAAAGGAGATTCATCGGCTGGATTCCCTAACCGACTATCCCGAGAGGAAGAAGCCCTAGCCATGAAGAAGAAAACAAGAGAGAACTCTAAAATGAAGACCCAAAGGGAAGGAAAGCCAAGAAGAAAGATGAAAAATTTGACCTGAAGCTAAGAAGGGCGGAGAGAAAACCCTGAAGCTCTGGTACTGGGGCTACCTTCCGGCAGAGCTTCCGCAGCAAAAGATGGTGACAAAATGCAATGTAAAAGTTTGGCTGAAAATGACCCTATATATATAGGATCCATCAACGGTTTAGATAAAATCGATCAAATCAGAATCTTATCAGATGACGACATGTGGCAACATCTGGACCGACCATTAGTCAGACGGTTCGATACACCTGCTCCTGATCATGCCACCTCATCGTCATCCACGTGAACAGCTCCGACCCATGATGTTCGGACACGTGGCCAAGATCTACTAGTCAGAATCGTATCGTCTGGCGCCGAATTATTTTTTGAAATGACGTTCGGTATCGAATTATCTTATCGAAATGACAGCCCAATAATGATTCTACAGCTATCGAAACGATAAAACAACCGGAAAACTCTCATACTCCAAAAAATCATAAAGACCAGCAGTCAAGTCGAGGCTCGAAGTAACACGTGATGACTCCCTTCGTCCAACGTGATAGACCACGTGATACTATACACGTCAGACCACCTTGGACTTGGGAGTGAGGGGCAACTGTTGGGACAAGTCAACCGATCTCCGACTCTGACTCTATATCGACCGTATGAACACATTACGCCGACTCACAATTAACTGACCAACTCACAGTCAGCTATTGTTAACCAACAATAAAACTCAGTTAATCTTCGACCCAAGACCATCGGCATATCAGAGTCAGAGTTACCCACCGATGCTTATTCGGGTCTCCAAGACTACCGACTTATCAGTATTACTGACATATGTTGGCCTACCTTCTCAACACACCTAACCGTTATGAACGGTTATCGACTACGTGTCACGACCATTAATGAGAATAAACAGCCCACTAACTCTATGATTATAGCCCGATAATTTAGCACCATAAAAAGCAAGATTACGTATTCGACGGTTACATCAGAATCATTTATAAAAAGGAGATAAACGAACAGCACGGATAAGATAATTCTGGGATAAGACTCTGCTGCTCTAAACACTCTTTATCTGCTGTTCACCAACCCCTTTCTGACTTAAGCATCGGAGGGTCTTCGCCGGACACAACTCCGATCTGTGAGGACTTTATCTTGCAGGTGCTCTTCACCGGCAACAGGCGATAAGGGATTGACCGCAATAGTTCTTTTTACTAGTTTATCTAGAATCTTGCACTCTCTCCATTTTTCAATATTTATTTTTCACATTGTATATGATAACATGTAACCAAATTATGTAAATCTATTTTCTACAAAATAGAATTAGTACCATGCATGTCTACCATATTTTCTCGTTCCAGATGATTGTAATTTGCTCCGTTTTGAACCGTAAGGTAGATCTTTAAATCAAAAACCCAGGACAGTTCACTTTATCATCTCTCTGAGAATATGAAGGATATTGTGCATGATTGAGCGTCGTCCATTTTAAGATGGATAGCTATATGCGCTCATGCACGCATATTAAACATAACTAAAAGAAAAAAAATATAAATTTTAAAATATTTAAATAATTTGGACAACCGTCCATTTTATGATAGACGGCATCTATTCATGCACAGCACTCAACATTATTTTCTAGATACTGCAGAGAATTTCATTCCGGATACGAATCAAATTTAGATGGTTTCCTTGTCTCTTGCTTGTTCTTACGCTACTTCTTCCAATTCTTGCTGCTTTAGTGCATGGTGCTGGAACCAGTGGTTGGTACGAAGCGTGAGAGACGTATCGACTCCCCTTACCATTGACCTATGGCTGCTCATACATACAGAATCCGAACAGACTAGATTTTCTATTCTCTCTTTTGAATCAGTTGATCAGTGTATTTGACCAGACTGGAAAAGTTTGGTGATTGCAACTTTTCCCAAGAAGCACCGAGCATAAAACTCTTGGTATCCGGTCTCATGAAAAGGTCACGATTTTATGGAGTCATTTTCTCATTTGACTCGATTAGCCTCTTTGTTTGCAATGGTTGAAATTGGAAGAAGCTGCTCGTAATCTTCAGCTGCAACAGCAAGTAGGAATACTGCAGTGCTATGACCACAACTAAAGTAACCTTTTTTGACTGGTTTCGGCTGCAATTGCATAGCTTTGTGAGAAAGAGCCTTGAATGCGTTGTGAGTACAGCGATGGGGAAATAGCAATGGCAACAAGCTAGCTAGCAAATTGCACTAAAAAGTTGAAACAATATGTGAACCAAATTTTGAAATGAAAGCCAATTAAATCCTGCCCCGTCACCTCCATTCCATGTGTCGATGGTTTGGTGGACCCGTTGTTGGCGCATGGTAGCCGGACTAGGAAAGCTTAACCATAACCGGCCTGCTAAGACAATAAAAATACAAGGCCACTATGTATCAAGAAGAAAATAATTAAAAATAATTAACTGCAAGAAGCTAGCTATTGACTTAACAATATGCTTCAAGATAAAATCGCATTACGAGGCCGCAAAGACTGTTCGAATGATGTCAAACCAGCCATAATGAATTATTTTTTGATCATCATTGCATGAGAGAGAATGATTTATTTCTTATAATCTTCCTTTTTTTTTTTTTTTTCTTTGCTTCCCCCACCCAAGACTTGAGTAAAGGGTGAAAGCATCTTAGTAAGGAGGCTTCCCATACCATTCTCAACAGATGACGTGCCCACCTAAATCGTGAATTTGCTATGAGTTGATCCACGTCTCCAAGTCTATTTAGACGGTGTATAAAGTTTTGGTCTCAAGTAGGTCCAGTGAGATGACGCATACGATTAAACCTTAAACGTGTCATAAGTGTCAAGGGTATCTCAACAAGATTCCAGCCCATGACTTCGCTTGACAAATGAATTGTTCCAACTTTCTAGGCAAATCCTATTATTATATGACATGTTTTATTTTAAGTTCTGCTTGACCTCAAAACTTTGCTTCAGGTAATACTAAAATAATGA
Source organism: Elaeis oleifera (assembly GCA_000441515.1). Taxonomy (NCBI): domain Eukaryota; kingdom Viridiplantae; phylum Streptophyta; class Magnoliopsida; order Arecales; family Arecaceae; genus Elaeis; species Elaeis oleifera. The sequence continues at coordinate 1,005,287 of KE504711.1, read as the reverse complement.
TCTATTTCTATAAAAGCACAAAAATATCTGATATAATCTCATGTTCTGATAAGTTATTTTGGATATCCGATCCATCCAAAATCTTAATAGAATTTATTTAACAAAATTCTATAAAATTTGAAACCGGTTTAATATTTAAAATTAAATCATTAGAGTTTTGGATGGATTTGGGTTTCACGATGTTCGCCATCCAAATACAATTATATATAATCTATATATATTTTATAAATTATATATATATATATAT
>KE504711.1:989997-1005020 GCA_000441515.1 Elaeis oleifera | reverse complement strand
ATATATATATATATATATATATGGTGAGAAGTTTTGAATCCTAAAACTCAAAAGATGTTTATCATTAAGACCACTAAGTTACAAAACTCATATATTTAGATTGTTCGACAGATTATGTATACTCATTTTTCATTGATATTATTTCTTTATTTTAATTTTATATTTTAGGTGCTACAAAACTCATTTGTGTTTATTCTATTTATCAAATTATTTATTTTCACTTTTAGCTGATATTATTATTATTTTTTTTTTGGTTGATTTCAAATTGGAATCTGGCTCTACTCAAATAATCAAATCTGGATAAAGATTAGCCAAGTTGGTTTGGATATTCTATGGATTTTCATTTTTGATTGGATGAGTTTGAAATTTTTAGATAAATTTTAATCAAATTTGAAATGAATTTGGATAGCAGGAACAGGGTATCCATCGCCGTTCCCAGTCCACGGCTTGACCGATGATTTAAAATCGAGTCAAAAAGTAGGAATTTTTGCACACGCGTCTTTCCACAGAAAGTAGGCAATACCATCTCCGAAGCATCAGTGATGAGTAATTTTCATGAACGAATAATAAGAATAAATAAAGCAGATGCGGTTCTACTCCCGTCGGAAACCCTTTCGATACGACCAATGATTCCAAGTTCTCATCCAGCTGCAAAGATGACCGTCGAATCCCCAGCCCCAGGAGTCGATATCCTCGGACAATTGCAAGGTACAAGCCTTGCAATTGAGACACCTGAACGAGGAGGCGGCTCGCGCGAAAGGAGGGTTGACTTTTCTTCGTTGGTTTGATCGTCCCCGGTCGCTTTGAGAGATGTGCAGAGTTCGGACGCTTTTAAGATCTGTGGCGATCCAACGGTCGATTCGCGCGAAAGAAGGTGAATCTTCCTCGCGCTCGAGGGATATATACAACCCCGTCCCCGGTCGTCCTCCTACCATCTTCGTCGCGTCCACTCGCCATTCTTCCTCTCTCGCTCTCTCTATGTGAAAAACGCGCTCTACCACGCCAAACTCTCCTTTATTTGAACACCAAGGCATAAAGCTTTCCCTCCCTCTCCAAAACTTGGAGAGGAAGGAACGGGAGAGAGAATTCTCCTTCTTCCCCAAGTAACGTTACAATATTTCTTCCAAACTCTTCTCTCTATCTCTTCTTCTCTGCTAATATATATGTAGATGTGCATATAGGAATGATGGAGGAGAGCTCGACAAAGCCGGCGGACATGGAAGCAGCGCAGCAGCTGGTTCAGCTCAGTGGTGGAGAGGAAGAAGAAAGCAAAGGGTTCGACCAGAAGAAGAAGAAGGAGGAGGAGAAGAAGAAGAAGAAGAGAGGAAGTGGAGGGGAGGACCTGAGTAGAGCTGAGATCTCGGGAAAAGGAAAGGAGGAAGGGATGATGGAGGAGGAGAAGCATCGGCTGAGGAAAAGGAAGCGCTTTCGGTCCTTGGCATCTATTTACAAAGTGAGCAAACCTATGAGCAACGGTCCGCACGGTAGGAGGAAGAAGCGCTTACAAAGAGGAAAGGAAAGGATATTTAGGAGATTAGAGAGGAGGAGAAGGTAATTATTATTAAGGATATCATAATTTAGTTATGATGCAGTACTTATTCTTTAGATCGATGACGAGCTAGGATGATGAAATATTTGAAGGAAAAGCAAACTTTGTAGCTAATTTCTTGTGGGATGATCCGGTTTTAGATAATTTGTTCGTCTTAGTGATAAAGGAATTCATTGTATTGTGGATTTGGATCTACCATCTCCTTTTCTTCATTGTCATCGATTGTGATAATGATGACATTGATGATGATGGAACCGACGATCGGATTAATTCTTGAGTTGTTGATGCACAAGTTTTCTTCGTGTGGGACATGCATGGCTTCTATTCTTGTCCTCCTTTTTATTCCTCTTGAGATGATTATAATGACAATCGACAATGATGCGTCCAAAATTTTGTGCACTGCTACGATTCTTTTCTTGCCCTTGTCTTCTATTCACGATTTTTTCTAATTTTATTTTTCTAATGTTTATATTTCTTCTTCCCTGTCTTTTCCGGTAATGATAATATTAATTAAGCGCATGGAAGAAACACATCTCTAGATAGTTGCGTGAAAATATAAATTCATATGAGTTCATTAATCTGCTTGCCGTATATTTACTCAATTTGTTTTTTTTTATTAAATGATCCCATCCGTATGTCCCTTGGCCCCATCAGAATTTCCATCAGAGAAATGAAAGAAGTTTGCCTTACATGAATGGGTAATAAAAGATGGTGTCAATCTATATATTTCTACAGCATTTTGAGCATCCAGCCCTGTCCCACCTCTTTGTGGCCGGCTTCTATAGCATTTGAAGTTAGAAGCTAAACATCAAAGATCACGCTCCCAAATTCAGTTATTTGCGATTTTCCTGATGCCCATTAATTAATTTTCTCTGTGAGTTCAAAGGTGATGATTGATGGTATAAATGAATTTGAAAGTCGACAAGCAAGACTATCCGAACCATGTTGGAGAGTTGATAAATTTTTAAATTTCACTCTGTAAGAACCACAATTGCTGATGGTTCAATATGCATTTCAGATGAATCACAATCCAAGGAGGCCATGGTTTCACTGGTGGTACATTACAAACACTAGTGCATAGCCAATTGCCACAAGCAATATTCAGTATCCCTACAGAATATCATAGCGAATTTAAGTAGATCACATTATTCTTAGTTGGTAAAGAACATTATTGTGCAGACTATTGATGACCGGCAAATAGAGAGAGAGAGAGAGAGAGAGATCAGCATACAAATTGTTGAGCAACAAAACAACATGATAAGTCCTCAATCAGCCATGCGAAAATAATAGTTGACTGCGGCAGCAATTTCAAATCTTGTGATTTAGGAAGAATATAGAAGTTTCCTATCAGTGCATAGTTGAAGCAAGGAGGTCAAAGAATCCACTGCTAGAACAACTTGCAACCAATACTTATCTCCTCGGACGTTTAAGCCTCATGAGGCGAAAAATTGACCAAAAAAGAACTGTGGAAGAAACCAAGAAGGTTCCTGATATATTTGGTGACAACATGTGAATCAAAGCCGACAAGAATTACAAATGTCAACCAGCCAAACCACTCAGCGGAACAAATGTCTTCTCCACCTGCTTGAGTAGTGAAAGCTGTCTAATTCTCATTAGAAAATTATTCTCTGCGGGTATGGAATAAACATTAATGAGAAAGGTTGATCACAGATGGTGGCATCAAGACAGGTCTCTGTGTTGCTGGCTTTCTGACGAACCAAGGTAGAAAACAGGCAAGGAACTGAACTTCCTTAAGAGGGACTCATCCGGAATTTGTATCAATAACGTTCTCTGAATTCCCAGATCATTCATGAATTTTGATTGGCCAAATGATTCTCCAAATTATTTTCATGCAACAAATTAATCAAGAATTATACTACGCTTCATAAAATTCAGGATCTATTCACAAAATATTCATGACCTATTCAAGGAATACTTATAGATTATAAATAATAATGCTATTTGTTGGAGCCTTTCGCATTGTTTATTGTTGTTTCTCTCTTCTTCTCATTTTTATATGAATAATGTGTACAGATATATCAGTATATTTACATTCTTTATGTTCTAAAAATGTTTTTGGATTCTAATCATCAAAATTTTCTCTTTCCAAACTTTCCCCCTTGCTTTTTGGCTTATGAATTTTGTTTCCAGCTGCTGAAGACCCCAAACACCAAACATTTTTCCGCTGTGCTTTAAATTCTGATCCCTACATTTACACTGCTCAAGTCACCACCTTAAGCCTTTTCTCCATCTTCAGAGACAGCATACCTCACGGAGAGACAGCATACCTCATGGAGGAACGATGAGGAGACTGTGTGGCCCTGAAATTATAATATTTCTGGTGACCGCTTTATAGTCTTCTTTTCATCTTTTCTTTTAGAGGCCCACTAAGAGTAGAGAGATAACACCCGCATACAGATATTGTGAGAAATCCCAGCACATATGTTGGGGTTGAACTCATGCAGGGATCCTGTAAACCCTTTCCCCAGTAAAGAGAGAGTACTATGGTTGTCCTACATTAATGAAACTTATATTTGTATCAATTTCTTTTAAGAAAGCTAACAAACACAGGCATGCATTAATGTACTTGAATAACAATAGCTGACCAAGAATAGAGAGCTTTCCAAGGAGTAATAGAACATCTCAAAGTCGATCAAAATATCGAAGCTCCCAGAGAATAAAACCCATCTCAACCTAGTGATCTAACCAAAGAGGAGATGGAATGATTGTTGGTGCGCGGAAAGGTTGTGGTTAAGATTTTTGACACTACTTGGTAATCATTTACAATGAAATGGTGCTCAATGAAATTGAAGTCCAAAAAGTAACAAATATCAAAAACAATAATTACAACGACATATCGCAGCCATGAGTACTGTTTAGCCCTCCAATGAACGAAAAGACAGAACTGGCTCAAATCAAGAAAGTTCTGCTCGGCCATTCCGTAGAAGAGCCACGCTAATAATCTCACCATACTCAAGTGCTTGGAGTACTCATCTTCATGACATGCATGTCCTGCCCTCTGTTTCATTCATTTGCAAACATGTTTTCAGATCATAACTAGGAAACTATGTCATTATGTTGCCCTTTTGTTTCTTGTATCTCCATGCATCATCAAATTTCAAAACAAGAACAATATCAGAAAACAACTCGCTAAGAGAACCATCATCACATCCACATGAAATTGAACTTCAAGATGAAAAGGTTAGCATGCCTTGAAACAACTGCCCTCTTAACAAATGTAAAGGTGAGCATGTCTGTACACAACAACCTCCTCAACAAATGTAAACTGGTGTTAGTTCCAAGGGGAAATTAACATCAAGCAATAAAAGATCACTGAAGATTAATATCTTTGGTCACTGCCCTCAACCACATTATCCTCCTAATACCGGTGGTCTTCAAGAATATGTGTTGATTATACTCCTCCTTAAAGATAAACAGGGCCTTCACATATAACTCATTATCGATGTCTTTCATGAGATTGAGCTCTTCCAGACATTCATCAAGTAGACTCAACTTTTCATCTTTTGCCTCTTCAGCTGATATTCGTCTCTTTGAGGCTTCTGCGATTTCCCGCAAGGCTAATAATGCATCATCTGATGATTGCCGTCGGGACTTTCTACTATGTCCTCTTAAGATATTTAAATGTGAAGCTCGATGGATGTTGACATTTTCTGCTTCAGGAGCATCTTGTGGCACCTCTGCATGTGCGTCAGCAGATGTAGCTATAGGTTCGTTAGATGTTTGTGGAGTATCCACAAAAGAGTTCAATGTCCCATCACCTTCACCTAAATTGCCATTTGTATCATTTCTTTCAACATAATGAATCCTAGAAGAGGATGCATCATTGCCTTTTGATGCTGATGATCCAAAATAACCTCCAGTTCATTAATAAAGGGTGTTTGCCTCGTCCGGTATAACTTTGCTTCAGGATTTTTCTGCGCAACATAATAATGTAAATAATTCAATCTGGTTCTCATATAAATATTAGAACTTCAAAAGCTCCAAAATCATACCCTAACATATTCATCCCATTCAGCACCATCTGCAATCACCATTTGCATTTTATGATCCCAACTAAAACCTGCATGATTCTTTATAGCGCTAACTATTCGATATTCCCGTTTATAAAACCTCAGACGATTTTTCAAATGATCAACATCATAATGCAGCCTTGTACGTTCATTGAACCGATCCACCATATCAAACCAGGCATCCCTTGTAAAGCCCGCACCCACTCTAGCACCAGCAAGAGTTTGCTCTACCATCAAATCAACAAGCACTCGATCATGCTCTCTCGTCCAATATACTCGTGCTTGGTTTCCTGTTGCAACTTCCTTTTTTTCAATTTTGTGCTGCTCTTGCTATCCATTCTATAGAAGTGAATTAAAGGAATAAGCAACACCAAACTTAGACACAAGAATTGCAAATTAAAAATTAAAGGAAACGCAGCTCCTTGTAGTGAATGCATGGTGTAAAGGAGCTCCACAATATTGAAGAATCCAATGTCAAGGCATGAAATATATCAATTACCATAGACAACATTTAGAATGAATTGACCCTTATAATAGAAAAGATAACAAAATAGGTGTACAAAATACAGTAAAGAAACATAGAAAATATGTCTAACCAAAAGCATGGAACCATAAAAATTGGAGAAAAAGAGTTCTTCATTTGACTTTTAGAAATGAAACCCTTTCAGGCCTGGGATGACTAATAAATATATAAAAACTGTTAAAGGAAATGCTACAGAAAGCTATGAACAATTGCCATCAAAATTTGCAAGCAAGGATTGCAAGCAAAATTACAGTTATGTACACCTGAAAATCAAATCATAAACCATCGGAATAGACACCATTGTCTTTGTTATAATGGTTCTTTCATGGCTTCAAGAATAATTGCATTATGCTAACCAATTTTTGTAAGTGTAGTGCAACCCACATCTGGTCTAAAGCAGGGGCCAATGCAAGCAAGGGGATGCCTCAAAATATGACCACAGAGGCGCAACTTGGTTTAGGCTCAACTCGAACCCTCCCACCCAACCTACTCATTCGATATGGTTGGGTTGAATTTTATAAACTTGCATTGGTCTTGGGCTCAAAAATCCCAATATGATCTCAAGTAGTGTTGTGTTAGGGTTGACCTTCGATGCAACCCAAACTTGATCCGAACCCAAACCAAACCCAACCTAACCAACTTACCCTGACCCAACCCAATATATAAATAAATAAACAAATAAATAGATCATATTTATGTTTCATATATGTTGCTTATATGTTTATTAATTATTTTTAAATTTGTTAAATTGTGTAATTGTATCATTGAAATTTATGGATGATTAGGCCTCCATTCACTTATTAATTCAATCAAAATGTCCCGCACCTTTCTCTTATCTTACAATTCCTATTCTAACTCAACCTTACTAACCCGGGCCGACCAAGCTAGCCCAACCCAACCTGAATTAAGCTTTATAATAGGATTGGGTTAGGTTGGGTTGGCTTAAGGAAATCCTACCTAAGATCAGTATGGGTTGGTTAGGGTTTGCCCTTAACCCACCCCAACCTGCCCGAGTTGTAGCCCTCTATGACCATGCCAATAGTGAATAAAATTACAACCATAGAACCTAACTGGTTTTAACTAGATGACTTAGAATTTCATGTATCACAATTGTCTGGTCAAAGCCATAAGACAAAGCCCTGAATCTGGTGGATTAGTAAACTCAACTCAACTCAACTAAGCTTAAATCCCAAACTAGTTAGGGTTGGCTACATGAATCCTTTCCTCCATTCCACACTGTTTAGAGCCACATTTTCTGAAATATGTAGCAATATCAGGTTCTACCTTAATACTTCGTCCCATGTGATTTCAGTCTACCTCTATCTTTCTTCCTTCTACATGTATCAAATCACTACTTCACACTGAAGCATCCCTTAGCCTATATGTTGTATGTATCTAAACTATCTAAATCGTTCATCTAGTGGACCAATAAAATGCCCAGAAATCATTTCCTTTTTGTCACTCATTCAGTTTTACTATCACCACTTTCCATGACCCAAAGGTCATCATTGTGCTCCAAGAGTCAAAAAGAATAAAAATCATATAGACTAGAAACCTTTTTCTCAGTAGATAAAACTAGAGACAAAAGAAAAGTACATAGCCACATATATATCCAATATAGCATGATAAAAATAGAGGTAGTAGTCATATTTTGACACAAATATCCAGAATAGCTGAAAACAGATAAGGATGTGAAATTGGATTTCAGGAAGATACACATTTGATGTAAAGACATGAATATGAATGTGGTCAAGGTAAACAACAGTAAGTTCTGGCCCATGGGATGCATTGTTCGCAGGTGCATGTCTTAATAGTTGTTTATTTCATATATGGATTCTGATTTGCACACATAATCTATATTCATATCCCAAAGCAAAGCCTATCAATCATCATGGATACTGATATCAAAACTAACTGAGAGTACATTCCGCTCCCTTTTCATCCCTTATTTAAGTTAACATGAAAGCACTGCCTCCCAGACAAAGCCAATAACGCCAAGATGGAAGCAAAGAAACTGAAGAGAAGAGGGACGAAAAAAGGGATCTGAGTGGGGATGGAACTTCTTTCCCCTCCTAACTCATCTTGATATTGTAATTAAATTTGATGGGATCTGCGGAGCAGATCAGATTTATTGGGACAAAAGAAGAACCGGTTCTCCTTCTCCCAAGACACCAAGCATAATCAAGTGACTCTTACACTTCAAATCAGCATATCACAGTGGCATAGAGAATAGAATGCCATGGATAGGTATCATGGATAACATTGACATCAAAAGCGCCCCAAAAATTTGAGTAAGATAGCTCACAGAGATACGCAAGATGATGCTCAAGTTGCATTTAAAGTTAAATATTTTAACTTGGATGACATAATATCCGGCAAGCAAAAGTAAATCACAATCATAACAAAAGCAGCAGTTATATATACAGGGACCTTAATTACTAACATGTTGTTGATGGTTTGAATAATCATGCAAGCAAAAGCATTCCAAAGGAAAATGCTCTCTATGTGCCACATGGTAATAAAAACCACCAAATAAGTAGAAGAAAATCTCACAACCTGCTGACAAAAAGAATAAAGTGAGCTCAGCAACCCATTTTCATATCTATTGAACCTTTAGTCAAGTTATATCTATATATGAAGTTAGGTACGTCAACAGACCAAGTTTGTTTCAAGCATATCCAAATGTTCTATGGACCTAGTTCTATGACCTATCCTAGCAATGAAAATTGCGTGAGTTTCAGACCTTAGGCTCCACTCTTTGACATCCCTTCATGAAAAAAATATGAACACATGCACGCATGCAAAAAAAAAAACAATAAAAGCAACTCCATCAGATATCTCAGATGCTCCTTATCATTGTCAAAGTCCAACTATGACTGTTTAAATCATAAGTGCCCTGGTATTCTACTAATATATTACAAGTATTAAGATAGCAACACATGCAAAATAAATAAAACTGATTGAATGAAAACAACAATGAACTGTCAAAGGTCATTAGAAGTACAAAACCAAATTGAGGGAAGTGGATTGTATCTTCAAATTCTATTATGATTTGAAAATCAATTAAATAAAAAATAATTGGAGGTTTTCGCAGAACACAGTCATTAAAGATTGGATGTGTCAACAATTTTCGTTTTGATGGCCAGAAAATCTTGTACAGCAAAATCCTATGACAATCAGCAGACAGAGAGGTGGAAGATAAAACACAATCACATAGAGACCTGGGAATTGTTAGAAAATTACTGATTTGCATTGAAATGAAATTTTATTATTCATTCCTTTTTTCACTTCAGTTTCTACCAGACTAAGCTATTAGCAACTTGCCAGACAGTACACATTCTTTTTAATGGAACATTCACACTGTCCATGAAGATGTTTATCAGGTTACATCACTGCACCTTCATGCATTATATCAGAAATTTCCAACTTCAATGCATGTTCATATGATGTGAGCTTAGCTAGTCAGAAATCTCGTGTAGACTGCTGCTCATGGCATTGAAAAATGCTGCTCTAGCACAAGATCCTCATCATTCTAGCTCATATGTCAAAAAGTAGTGCTAGATTACATGCATGAAAAGATGATAACCATCTACACAAGTGGTGAACTTCACCCATAGACCTACTTTGCAGGAGCTCATTGGCACCTCAGGTGGATTCAAGAAAGAGGGCTAAAAACCCATTCAAGCAGCATATACATTAGTTTTATCTACACCACTTGCAAACTATTTCACGATTTGGTTGATCAATGAACAACATCAACAAAGAGATTTTGTAAACAAAGAAACAAACAAATAACCACATGAATTTATTTACAAATTTTCATGTTAAATTATTACAAAATTGTATTCATTCTCGCAAACTAATGTACATGATCTAATGCCCAAGTTCATAATTCTTGTCGTGTCATTTATGTAATTGCAACACAGGGCCATGCTTATGACATTATGACCTCCAAATACTTCCTTGCCACTAGTTTTCTCTAGAATACTACTTTCTGAAAAGCCTCTGCTGACTTCCGTCATAGTCTAAAAGGTGACATGCGGTCGGATGTGCAAATCTTACTTTGGAAAAAGCATAATGCATGCAAACATATATAAAACCCAGTTAATTTTTTTTTAAACAAAGCACTTCCAATTATGGAGAATCTGGTATTAGATTATGCTAAAGACTTGACTAATCAAGCCATTCAAAACTGCAATCTAGAATTTCTATGTTAATCAACGAAAGCCAAAATAAAGCAATAAATATTTAAGAGTTAAGAACTTAGCAAATAATTTCTGTTATATATCAAATTAGATGGTGCAAGAAAAATGTTGGCAAGCAAGAGACTTCTGATCTATATCTTATTGGTTAGATTCCAAATGAATAGGACCATGAAAATATTAGAAGGCCCACTTGTCAAAACACTGTCCACTAAATTGTGGAGCACACCCCATGCAAACCAGACATGTTAGCAAGAGGACAAAGTTTTGGTGGTGTCAAAAGCTGGCTCCCTGATCATTGTTCTAGAACCATTCCCTAGAGGTGCATGCCGGACGGATATGCATGTCTGAGCAAAAGGGCGCCTAAATGTGCTTTAAGATGCAGAACCTCACTATTGTGGATACAGCGTATTAGAGGTGAAGACAATGAATGTATATCTTAATTACAGCGTTGTTAGCTATATTAAGATCAACCCTCCTCCCATCAACAACCCAAGGAAAAAAAAAGTGATCGAAATCCATTCTAGTCCGCTTTCAGTTCAGTTAAATCTAATAAATTCAGAAAGTATTATTTTGTTGTTAGCAAAGGAAAGGAACTGTTTCTGGCTCTCCGCAAGACTCCCATTTTAGCCAATCACAACCCCAATTTTCTCCAAATTGAAGAACCGGCAGGATTTAGTTAGATGCAAATGGCTAACAAAAAGAGAAATTTTTTTTTTTCTAGACACCTAAGTACAATATCGAACAAATTCTATCATTGAACGCTTCGAAAATGTCAGAAATCTCGTGTGGAAATCATCATTCATTGTATCCGAAGATGCTCCATAATCACAAGATCTTCATCATTCTTTTCATATTACTCGAGACAAGACAAAATCGAGAACCAAAGGGGAAAGGATACCATAGAAAACAATTTCATCATGAAACAAGAGGTGGGCAGAATCCTAACCTCGACATTCCTGGAAATCGAGAAGAAGAAAGGAGGAACCGAATCGATCCAAATAGCTATCAAAACCCCCAAAACCCGGCGCAATAACACCCTACCTCACTCTTTAGCGCATCCAAAGAAGAGAAGTTAATACACTATAAGCCTCAAAATCTAAACCCTAGACTTTATCTCCCATCTCGACCGTCCGTTGAGATTCCAACGATCGGATGGTTTGTATGGTCACACGTGGAGAGACGAGGGAACTATCTTAAAAAAAATCACGACTTAGCTCCTAAGGATGAGAAGAAATAAAATAAGGAAAGAGAGAAATCGGAGACGTTTCGAGTACCGATTGAACCACCGTCGTTTCGGACATCCAGCAGCCGTGATTAACCCTCCCCGCCGTCCGGTCCATGATCTCGTCGTGGAGCCGGCGGCTCCGGCGAGGCCCTTCGGCCCCTCCTCCACTCGCGCCGGCGGGAGTGGGAAGTCTAGGCTGCGTCATTTGGTTAGGGTTAGGGTCTATGGAGGGCATCCTTTATCTGAGCTTCTCGGAGGCGGTGCGAGAGAGAGAGGTGGGTTACCAGGCGCTTTGGGAGTTTCTAGATCTTTTGATCCGTGCACCGAACGGAACAGAGCGGAACGGAGCTGCTGAGAGTTGTGGTATCAGACTTCGGTCTTTATCCTGGTCCGTCACCGCCACGGTGGGAAAAAGAAGCCCAACTGACCAAATTGCGATGATGAACCATCGGTTCTTGGCAATTTGGTGTACCAGAATAATCACTAATCAGGATGCAATGATTGTTTTTTTCTTTTCGGCTAAAAATATGAACTACTCAACCAAATTTTGTATGAATATATCCAAAATAATCATAAAACAAATATTCATAAAAAATCAGTTCCGTGGATAAAAAATTTATCTCAAAATTTATATTTTTTTAAATAATATTTTTAAAAAATATTTAGATAGAAAATGATTTATCCCAATTTTTTATACATGAAAAAATGGTTTATCCACGTTTTATTGCATTACTATTTTTTCGAGTAAGTTGCTAAAATTTATCCATATCTTTATAATATATTTTTATATTTTTTAGATCAAATTTGATGAATTCTTTATAAAGCTCAAATTCTTTTGTACCATACTAAATTTTTAGCCTACACCAAAATTATTGTAGAATAATAAAATTATCAACTTCTAACAAAAATATATTTATTTTGATGTTTGGGACAAAAATTTCACCATTAGTCTTATTATTAAGTTTGTTAGTGCAGAACAAATAATTTTTACATGAAGATAAAGAAATAAAGAACTACAAACACCGTTTGCTATTGCAATTCCTGATCGTTTTCATAAGTTAGATGTATCAAAGTTCTACATTTCATATATATTGTCAGAGTTTGTGGATTATGTCCTTACGATGCATTGTGTTTTTTGAACACATGTAGCTTGTATTTATCCATGTACATGCTTCTGTTCTCGAATGTCACTGTTTACATGATTTATTTGTGTATATAACGTGATTTCATGCTGAGATGTCACCTTTAAGGATTGTGGATTAAATCCAGTATAAAATGTTTGATGATAGTCTGAGTTGTTGAGCCTGTAATGCCAATCGATACGTTTATGTACCGTGAGATCAAAAAATACATGCAGAATGTTGGGCTAACTGTGATACTGCCCTATTGGTATTCTCTATTCCAGTACCATGATTTCTCTATGAAAATCTATGCAGCATTAAACCACCATCGCAATCCAAATGCTCTATTATATAGATCAACATAGCTTGATCTTTGAAACTTACATTCCTCGTTCATCATTATACATGAGCATCAAATACACTATAATAAGTACCACAATCCAAATAGTCCACCTATAAATACTTCACAACTTTATCACAAATTCATTACATACAAGTATCAAAATATTAATCCAAGATAAACATAAATAACAAAATAGGTAAACATAAATAACCCACATCAAATACTAATATATAAATACCAAAATACCACTCTAAGATAAATATGAGTAACAAATAAGTAAACATAAATAATCTATATCAAGTAATGGTATATTAGTATCAAATATGACTCCAAGATAAATCTGAGTATCAAAACAAGTAAACATAAACAACCCATATCAGATACCATACTAGTAACCAGAATATACAACCATTGCCTACTGATCACATCCCAATATAGAAAGAACATAAGTAGCCTATAATTCTCTAGCAGACTAAAAAATAATTGGTCTCTTGCACATCACTTGAAATTTTTTTTTCCACCATCATTCTCTCATTTTGAGTGAGCCCCTTAATCTTAAGAATCTTATTAAACACTTTCATTCTCATTTTTTTTTCATATTGAATGTTTTAGTCAAGTGTTTCATATGACCCCAACTTGGACAGCTCATCTACAAAGACTTTCACCAATGGATTATCTTCGGTACTATCTCTTGATCTTTTTGACCAGCATTGTCTCGAAGAAGAAGGACCTATTGCTTGACTAGGTTAGATACCAATACGTGATTATGTATCATATGCAAAATCAATCCAATTTTTTTGGATATTTTCCAAACCTATATTGTTATTTCAATCTATATCCGACATCTCTTCATTAAGAAACTCAGTATTTGCTACCTCTTATTCTCACTCCATATTCTGCATCTCTTGGTGCCTCAGCTGCTTCTTCAGTTACTCTATCTCTATCAAATACTACTGCTAACTGATTCAGATGGGAAAAAACTTATTCCTAAGCTCTTTGGCATATGGATGACTCTTTGAGAAGCAATAAACAAATGAACAACCAACTATCAGTAGAGTGTCCAACTTAGAATTTTTTAAAATAAAATGATAAGAAATATATTAATATTTAATGAGAATATATATTATGTTTATCCAATCATTGAAGACACCCTCTTCACATATGATGCATTATTTTTATCATTTCATCCAAATCCTGAAGCTTGAGGTCCTAGCATCTCTTGAATAGCATTGTACTACCTTTTTAGATGCTTCATCCTTGATTCAGTATGTGGGCTAGTGTTTAACTACAATTAGGAAGCTTCTCTTCCATCCGCTTCTCCAATTGCCCAAGATACCTACTTCTGAAAGTGCCTTTATCTGCTTTCCAATATCCATGATTTACTGGATCCAATAAGTACTAAACTAACTTTGCATCTTCCATAGATCCTCAAATTCTATTTTGCCTTGATGCTCCCTTCATCTTTTTAGAAATCCCTACGGTTGAAGTATTCATTTCTATGCAATGCATATGACAACTATGATATAATTTGAAACACATGATTGGTTAACATTAATTAGAATAAATAGCATACAATTCTTTCATTAAATATAAAAGCAATCTATAAATATTGCTACAAAATAAACCCACAACAAGTTATGACAAGCCACAAAAAGTTATTCATACTATTAAATGCCAAAACAAAATTGTTCAAAATATTACAAGGTTAAATGATATAATAAAACAATATCTAATATACATCAATAAGAGATATAATAATGTAGTATAGTGTGAATTAGAAGGAAAATCATCTCTGCCTCTTTTATTGCCACTGTGTGAACATCTATGTAGCCAATGCATTCTTCCGAGCATTCCATTCATTATTCATTTTCATTATTTTTATTCTTTCTTGATAAATATCATGCATGTTATCAACTTCATCATCATCAAGTGCTTGCTCAAGTAGGTCAACTAACATTTTCCTTCTTATAAAGTTGTGAAGAAGGCAGCAAGCAAAGATTATCCTACAATGAGTCTTGATAAATAG
>KE504711.1:940206-952018 GCA_000441515.1 Elaeis oleifera | reverse complement strand
TCCAGGCACGGCCAGCGCGTGGGCCAGGCGTGGCTCGGGCCCAGGCGCCTGGCGCAAGCGTGGCCCAGGCCCGCGCGCGCTGGCCGGCCCGGCCAGGCATCGCACTTTGGGCCTGTACCCCGGTCCACTGAGGACCGCATGGGCGTTTTCCACACGTTTCGTGCGATCCACGATACTATTCTATGGATCGATCGTGATCGGATGGTCCAGAAAGCTTCTGGTCTTGATCCAACGGCTTGGGACTTGATCTGGGATTTTATGGTTTCGTTTGGGAGTCATACGGATCTAATAGGTATTTAAGCCTTATAAAAGGTCTGATCGTGGAATGGAAGAAGTGGTGGTGCTGAGGCTCGGTTTTACGCCGCAGAGGACTTGTGAAAATTCGTGGAAGAGAGAGAGGGCCGTGTACGCTGAGAGATAAGGAGCAGGAGGCTCCTGGACAGCGGATGTCGATTACTTCAGGAGTTCAGGGGGTCTTTCAAGAGAGAGAGAGCTTTTGTGAGGGAAAACTTTCTGTGAGAGAAAAATTAGGTGTACGAGGATTGAGGATGAGATCTTCTCTTGTAAATTTTTTTTTCATGATGAAGTTTGTATGCTCCGTGAAGGCGAGCCTTTTGTGGCTGATTCACGTATTTTGATTGTTATATTTATTTCTTTTTTCTTCTTACAGTATCGCGTGGTATCAAAAAGGTCTTGAGAAGTGATGTCTTGGACAGTTCATCTTTATTTGGGAATGAAATCAGCTTTCTAGTTATTTGGTCTTTCCATGAGTCTTTTTTTTTTTTCCAATTTATGACCTTGTAATCTTCCATTTCCATTTTTCTAACAATTGATGCTTTCTTCTTGTCTATGCTTTCAGACAAGGAAGATGAAGGGTCTGAAACAGAAAAGGGCTTGCAGAGAAGGTGGAGTATGCTTACAGCTTTTTTGAAAAACAGATCCCAGCTGATGCTGTGTTCCAGAAAGATGAGATGATTGATATCATTGGCGTAACCAAAGATAAGGGCTATGAAGGTGTTGTAACTCGTTGGGGTGAGACCCGTCTTCGCCTGCATTGGTGCATGGCATCCTGCCAGGGTGTCCTTCACTGTTGCTCGTGCTGGGCAGAATGGATATCACCACCGTACTGAAATGAACAAGAAAGTCTACAGAATCGGGAAAGCTGGAGATGAGTCACATACCGCAATTACTGAGCTTGACAGGGAATCTTTGTCTTTGGATGCTCATTTTGGCATTATAATGATCTAGTTGAGATATCCATTGAAATTATTCTCCCGTGTGCTTTCACTCCTTCCAATCCAGTCTGTTAGCAAAACCACAGAGCGTGTTTCCCTTGGCAAGACATGTTATCATCCCTCTCACACAATACATTCAATATCTTTGTTTAAACAGGACTGAGAAGGATATTACCCCCAATGGGTGGTTTTCCTCACTATGGTATCGTGAAAGATGACTATGTTATGATCAAGGGTTGTTGTGTTGGCCCAAAGAAGAGAGTTCTCACACTTCGCCAGTCCCTGTTGAAGCAGACTTCTCGTGTTGCTTTCGAGGAATTAAGCTCAAGTTCATCGATACCTCATCCAAGTTTGGGCATGGACGATTCCAGACTACTCAGAAGAAGCAGAGGTTCTATGGTCGCCTGAAGGCTTGAGTTGTCTCAAATGTCTTTATTTGAGGCTCTGCTCTGGGTTTTGGTCGGTTTACGTGAAGTCTGGATTTTGTACTCGGATGAGCCACTATTTCATTCTTCTTTTGTTCCTCTTATGTTGAGTTAAAAGTTGATCGGAGAAAATATTGAATTTCAAACAATTGGCTCTGCATTAGTCTCATTCCTGTAGATTGAAGTTGAATTTAGTTTATAGCTTATAATGTCATTGATATCTCATTTTTTGGTTTAACATCTGCCTTTATTCTTTAATATTTTCCATTGTATGTCTTGCGATATCATCATTTGATGAGGTCTGGCTTGGGTTTCATGAAGGTTAAAGAGGATTAACTCTAATAAGTAGTTTCTACTTGCATGGTAGGAGTAGAATTTTACCAGTTGTTATATCCTGTCAACGGTGTCATTCTTTGCCTCTGGCTGCAATTCTTTGGGTCAAAATGATCCTTTGTGATTTACAATGTCATTTTCTTGGTGTTATCTGAGCTTAGTGAACGGGTTCTTTGCTGTGCTTGGAAACCAGTCCAGACGGTTAATAGGTGCTGGGACATGCGACACCGGTTCACTCAACATTATATGAGGACATGATATTGATCTATTTGTTTTGAGATAAACTATGTTTTATATGATGGAATTAATTATTTTCGGCAAGGTGGAAGTAGTAGTTTTAAATCAATCTGTTAAATGTTCAGTTTACCCCGAGAACAATTTTGTTACTTTTGTTATAAAATCTTTATTAAGCCCTTAATAAGTGAATTTACTTCTGACAAGCCATAGGCAGTTTTGTAACACTAATACTTTGAAATTGATGAGTGAGACCCCTGGGAATGAGACCTATATCTATGTTTGTTTGTGGGTCTTAGCTGCTATTACTTTCTGATTTATCAGGCTTCAAGTTATGATTCTGTCGCAGGCTAACTTCTATGGTTTTGGTTACATCCTTCTGCCCAGCTCCATCTTCCTGTGTTTTCTGTATCACAGCAACAATATTTACTGTGTTGTAGCCTACAACTTACTGTGTGGATTTTAGTTTGTTTTTCAAGTGTTGTTAGACTGTTGTTAGAGGGTTGTAAGAGTGTGTTTTACTGTTCAACAGGCTTTGAACATCTGTACAATTGTCTTTTCAAGCAATATATGCCCTTTGTTTCACCCCACAACCCCCCCCAAAAGAAAAAAAAACTCATCCCTGTTGGCGAGATTCACCAAGCAGGCTGTAGATGGCTAATCACTGAAAACTTGACCTTCACCATCCCTGCCATAAGAAATGTCTGAGCGTGTTTCAAGGAGCTGACATTACAAACTATTGGACCTGAGTTTTTGCTGCTGTTTGATCTGTGCATCTTGCTGTCTTGCTTTGGGCCACTAAAAGAGAAGGTAAAGGTGAGTAGTAACTACTTAGGGGTGTTAATTGTTGGACTTTACCGTATTCGGAGCCAAATCCAAACCTAATTTTATATCAACACTTCATCTGTAAACCCAAAATCAATCGGATTCTATCAAATATTTATTGATCTAATTTAGACTCCATCTTAATTGAGATAAGTGGTCTGAAGTGTCAAGGTGGATGATGAAGGGACCAAAGATCTATCACACCAAATGGAGAGGAAATAATCTCCATAAAATGAGAAGAGAAATAAATTTTTTTTAAAAATTATAAATCAATTAAAATAAGTAAACAGTACAGTCTTTCCAACCGCCCCCATTAATCAGCCCAATTCTGATTCCAATTCCATTCTCGAGAAAAATTTTTTTCATTAAAAATTTTTTTTTTTAAATTGATTTTTTGAAATATGATGTTTTAAAAAATTGTGACATATTTGGTTAATCATGAAAAAATGATGCATTCTAGAGTGTCTAATATCTGATTAAACATCTATTTATGAAAAAATATATAAAATATTTATTATTTTTTATAAAAAATTATTTATTTATTCATAATTTTTAAGATATTTTTTGAGAAAAAAAATTCATATCTCATGTGAAAATATATGAAAAATTTATTCTTATGGGACTGCCATTTTTCAATTTTTCTCTCCTAAAAGCTTCAACCAACAAAGGATTCTCAAATTTCCTGTTGATAAGAGAAATTCGTCGAATGGTGGGGGTGATCTCCGAAGCTGTCGTACGGGAGAGATCTCACCAATCCCTCCCATCTGCTGCGGGCCTGAACAGGGGGAGCGATCTCTCCGTTCACGGCCTGGTCACCGGCCACCCTCCGCCTTCTTCGCGTCGCCGGCCACCCACGGCCGCTCGCGGCTTGGTGTCTCTGTGGGTCCGCCGCCGCCTCCTTCCAGCAGCATCATCGGCCACCCGCAGCCTCCTTCCCGGCACCTGCGGCTTCCGAGATCCTTCCAGCAGCCGTGGCTGCCTTTCTGGACCAGAGAACTTTCCGCTGATATGGCAAGAATGTTTACGTGACGGTAAATTATTGGCAAGTGTACTTGCTGAGCTGGTACAAGGTTGTAGGATCTAATTGGACCACGGGTCGCTCTTGTTGAGATAACTTACGCCGCAGGTCCAAATAATATCAACGCAACCACGCGGCCCTTCAAATCTCGGACGTCAATGTTAGTCCTTTCAGATGCGCGATATCATCGAACGCCATAAGTTTCCAATCAGCGCCCCCTGTCCCAGGACCAATCAAACCCTGGAATAATCGAGAAAGAATCAGGCACTAGTTGTTTCGAGGAGCAGGGTAAGACTTCTAATCGGGGTCGCGAACTAATAAAGATCCAGAGCTAGGGCAACTGCCGCTCCATCGCCTCATTTCGAGCCCAATCTCGTTCTCCGATCCTCCATTTCCACGATTTAAAAGCGAGCTGGACAGAGGAGAAAAACCCTAGCCAAAGCCCATGCTCTGGGTTCCGTATCGCTGACTCGGTCCTCAAATCCTCGGAACCGTCGCAGATCTTCGGAGCTCTCATCTCCCAAGGTGAGCTCTCGTATTGCCGTTGGATTTGCTACTTTTTGGTGTTCCATTATTCTGTTTGAGGAACCATATCTTGCGTTTAGTGCAGTGACGGGCATCTACGGTTTCTCTTGGTTCCGATTTTTAACTTTCTTTAGCTGTTTTGTTACTTGTTCTCTGTTTTCGAATCGAATGAATCGGTAATAGTCTTTTTTTTCTTTTGACTATCTATAGTTGATCTTTTGGAAAAAATACTGAAACAAATCGACATTTTGCTGCTATTTTCTTTGCAGAAGAGAACGAGCGAGGATGACGGAGCCCTCCAAAGTCATCCACATTCGAAATGTTGGGCATGAAATATCTGAGGTGTTTTTTATTTTTTTGAAATTTTTGAATGTATTCTTGCAACTGAAGCACGTAATTTTCGGTCAATTTGACATGGTTATTCCCTGTTCTACAGAATGACCTTCTTCAGTTAGTGCAGCCATTTGGCCCTGTCAGTAAGCTTGTGATGTTACGGCTAAAAATCAGGTTCTTGCACTTTATTTTATGTCTTTCACTGTTCGTTTTTAGTGATGATTTGTATGGATTACTTGTGAGTTAGCTGGTACCTTCCTGTTGTCTCAGGCTCTTATCCAGATGCATGATTTGCCTTCCGCTGTCAATGTTCTGCAGTACTACACAAATGTTCAACCAAGTGTCAGGTATTGTTTTGGACATTTTCCCCTTCTCTCTCTTCTGTTTTCATTGCCCGAAAGGGATGCTACGTTATGGTGCGCATGATAGGTTTTCCCCCTTGTTTATTTATGTGCTTACAAGACTAATTAGCATGCATACGATGATGTCTCGTCCTAACTTATCTGTACCAAAGGTCCAGTTATGCTGCTGCTGTTCATTCGAGAAGCATAACATGCAATGGGCTATTTCTTCTAAGAGATTTCCGATCAGAATGATATTAATCTAGAAATCAAGTGTCTTTAGAGGATATAACATGCATATTTTATTTTTATATAATTTGATAGGCATATTAGAATGTGATAACTGGTACGTGTTTAGGCATTAAGGTGGAATGCTTAAAACATGATTGCCACTCTGAGGATTGAATTACGGGAATTGGGTAGTGGCATAGAACTTGGTGCTAAAACCCAATGGTATATTGTCATCACAGGAAACCACTGCAAAATTGGTTACCAGTGGTTTCCATGTGATTTAGTAAAATTTAACCCTATTGCTGTTGGTCTGTGACCATCCATGAATATTTTTAGAAGTTTCTCACACCATTATCTTATTTTCTGTAAAGTGAGAAAAATCCATCTGTCGACTAGATCTTGTGAGAACTTCTAGTAGGAGCTATTCTATGTTCCAACATAAGCTAGTAAATTTGCAATCGAGCAACTCATGAACCACATGTTTGTGAAAACAATTACATTTTTTTGACTTATAAAATTTAGTAATGTTTTAAAATGCAGCTTCGGTGTGTAGGTGATCAAGGGACCGCATAGCGTGTATGCATTATGCAGGCCATATATGTGGTTAGTATCTTACATGTTTAAAAATGAATAAAACATATCATGTATAATATTAATAGCAATATTCTTAACAATACTGGCAATATTAATAACAACAATATCAAGCAATTAGTGCTTATTACTTAGCGCTTGATTCTTAGTAGCAATAGTTATTAAACATGGTTAATATACATATGACTAGCTTGCTTGAAACCCACATCCTACGCAACCATTAGCTTGAACCTCCTTTTTTGCATGGACCAATATAAGAATTGCCACATATAGGGCATGTATATGGTCGCACAATGATAAGTAGTTTGCATATGCGGCCATGTAAAGCCAATCTCACTGCATATATATTCACAAAGTGCTAGGCAAACCGTCTTTTCAGCCCATATATTGCCTGCCCACATATTGTAGCAGCACATAGGATATGCGATGCGGTCATTGGACTATGCATGCATATGCAGTCTTATGAACCACATTTTAAGTGGTGAAATTTAGATTGTTATATCAGTCATCGGCCTAAAGAAAGTCAATATGGCAGTGTCCAGTAGAGTTATATGCTTAAGAATGACATAAAGCTTCTTCCCAAAGTCAGTGAGAAAGTTGGAATATTATTAAATTGGTGCTGCCTTGCATTCTAATGGTGGATTCCCAGTTCTTGCTTCATCACAGATATTATTGATGAGATATCAGATAACAAAGCTGCTAGGACTTCTGTTATAATTACCTGAAAAATCTCATAAAAGGATTGTTCTGTGAAAAAAAATGTCAAAAACAGAAGTAAATCTATGAATTACCTCTTTACAAAGTTCTGCTGGATGAGCCTGTCCTCATTTGCCATAAAAAATATATATCCCAAAGGTTTTTATCTGGATGGGAGTTAGTACCACATATAATGTACACTTTATCAACATTGTTTTAGGAAATTAGGAAGGCTATCATGTCCCGAGACTTTCTTTTGACCCAAAATCGAATTAAGAACTTCGGGTGCCGGTCCAGATGCCTAACAAAGCAGAAGTGAAGTTTTGCACGGCATCTTGTTCACATTACACATTTGGATGCTCATTCAATCACTAATTTTCAATGAATAAAAGATTTTCTGGTAGTGTTCTTATTTGTAGGTGGGTTGTCTTTCAAGGTTCTCACTGTGGCTTTTGAGATTTTCAATCCAACATTTTCTTTTCTTAGATAATATAAACTACCCTTTTATTGGTACTTAAAATGTTTTATTCTTGTCAACAGATTATACTTCAACTTGATTTGCTATCGATGAATCATAACCATAATTTTAACCGTCAGTCATTGCCCCAACTATTTGGAGGTGGCTCTATGAATTCTCATTTTCCAAACACTCCTGTTCTAGACTGCCTCTGATATTATTTCAAACTCTTCCATGTCCTTTTCACAATTTCCATTCATGTAATCTTGGTTTTCCTCCTCATTGCACATGTTCGCATCCTTTGGGTTTACTTAATCTCTCATATGCTAAAAACCCTGCCTATTCAATATTATTTTTTATGTTTAAAATTTTATCAGGACCTGACCTGGGTTACAATGTTGCAATTTCAGGGGAAGGAATGTTTACATCCAATTTTCTTCGCATCAGGAACTGACAACCGCAGACCAGAACTCTCAAGGACGGAAGGGTGATCAGGTTAGTGATTGAATAAGTGAAGTAATTTTAGTTGCATGTACAGATGTGATTTTTTGAATCCATATCAAGAAGGTTAAATTTAAAAAATAGACCACCTATTTGTTATCTTGATGTTTATTTACTGTGAGATGGTTTGGATATTTTGTTTGAGGTAACTGGTGACCTGTTATGTAAAACTGATTTAGACTATAGCCTGAGAATGATTATGCTCCTTCCATTCCTGTTCCTATATCTCCATTTTGGTACCCATTTGTACATCAATGAGTAACTATGAATTCATGACTTTGATGCAGTGAAAAGATGCTTGCTCACTTTTTTCTCCCCACCTTCTTTTGATTGAAATGTAGCGCGAATTCAATCATTTTCAGCAAAATTGTCGATTCTTAGCTATGATAATGAATTTACGTAATTGGATTATGTTACTACTTTAGAAAAAATCCACTCCTTTTAGTACATTTAACCAGTTTTCTTATTTTGCATACTGAAAGTACATTGTATACAGTTGACTAGGTAGTATAGTATGTAGACTAGCATTCTGATTTTGAATTGTAATTCATTGTTGCCAAAGGTAACTTTGGTGCTTCCAACCAACTCATAAGTGTTTGTGTTGAAAAATGTTGTCAAACATAACTGAATCATATTTGTTAATCAACTCAATCCCATATATATTGGAAGAGGCTTGCTATTCAAGGGTAAAAGTGAGGAGTTTTTTTTTTTTTTTATTTCCTCCGATAATGTAAGTACATATGCCTAGGCGGTTGTCTTCCTTCAAGGAACTAACTTTCTTAAATGTGTGTTCTATGTCAAATGATTCAACCATGCCTATGCAGTCCTCTACCTGTAGCAGGATAGAGCTGGTGTTCATGGTAAGCAATTCATGCTAGCTGCATTTGGCATTGAGAAATTATTTGGTTTTTAAAGACTGAGAAATGTGTAGTTTAATTATGTAATTGTGGGTTTGACCATATTTGCCATTTGGGAAGGTATCTTATTAAATCAGCAAGTAGTCATGAAACTTTGTATGATCTTAGGTGTTTGTTGTTCTATTAGGCGTTTTGACTATAGCACATTACAATTTGTGGTATGAGAGATCTGCTAATAGTGAATACTATTTGGTGATCTGCTACTGTTTGTATGTATTTTAGAAAGTTGAGATAATGTAGCTAGCAGAAAACCTGGGTTTGGAAACTCTAGATAATGTACTTCAGGTTGAATTATAATGTATTATTATGGATAGCATAGCCAGGATACTTGTACTAACCATGAAAGTACTTACAGTACACCCATATAACGAATGTATATATCTATGTATGTATGCATGTGTCTGTGCATTTGTGCATGTGCATGTGTATATGTATGCATTTGTGCTTGGCCAACTGTGTGAGACATGAGTGGGCATTCCATGTGTTTCCATACTTGTGGTAGTGATAATAATGATATAATCAAGTTACAGGGTAATTGCATGTGTGAGAGAAGAGACATATTAGCAAATTTTACTTAAGGACTTTTTAACAATTTATCTGTCTTTCTATATTTTCTTTTTTCCTGACCTATCTATTCACCTCCATACATACTTCTATATAGCTGAAATTTTAAGTAATTTACTCTCTCTACAGTTTCTTGTTTTTTCGACTATATATTCTTCTCTATTTATTCCTCTCTATCTCTTTCTCTCTCTGTCTCTATGTTGGTCTGCTATGGGGCACTCAGGATTCACAACCCAACCGAATCCTCTTAGTTACAATTCATCACATGCTCTATCCTATAACAGTGGAAGTTCTGCATCAAGTGTTTTCTCCTCATGGATTTGTGGAGAAGATCGTCACGTTTCAGAAGTCAGCTGGTCAGCTTCTTCAAGTCTTCTCACTCTTCTCTTTTAAGTCTTTCTGGATTTTATAACTGGTTGGGTGGATTTCTACAATGCATTTGGTTGTATATTTATTTAAAATATTTTTTCTCCATTTGATTGCTCTTATTTTTATATTTCATGATACCTACTTCTTTCTGTAATGAAGACCATTCAGCAGATATTTAAAATGTTCCTTTGCCTAATTGTGTAGGTTTTCAAGCCCTTATCCAGTATCAATCACGCCAGAGTGCTGTGCAAGCAAGAAGTGCACTGCAAGTATGAAATTTATATTCTGTTTAGTTTCCATGGTTGTCTGAACTTGGAGCCTTTGGATCAGGAAGTTGATATTAATGATGATACGGTTACTTATTTAGGGACGCAATATATATGATGGTTGCTGTCAGCTAGATATACAGTTTTCCAAGTATGTTCCTTCTAGACTGGCAATTAAATTGTTGTTTCTTTCTTCCTCGTGTTGTAGATTTCTTACTGTTTTCTTTCCTGTTCAAAATCCAGTCTCAATGAGTTGCAAGTTAATTACAACAACGAGCGGTCTAGGTATGTTCATAACATAATGCCATTTGATGTATCTGATATTAAGAAAAATGCTGTATCTTTACTATATGATTTCCAGTTGCCCAGTTTGGGACTGATTATTTGGAGTAGTCTATTGTTAATGGTCAATCACATTAAAGTTGGCCATATCTTTTTGTGAACGAGAAAAATACCAAAATTATGAGAAGATGCAAGCAAATCCTTTCTGAAATTGATAAAGGGTAAGAAAAACTAAATTATTTGAAGATATAAGAGGAACACTTTTTTGTGGATAAAATATAGGGTCTCGTTTAGTGAAAGCATGTGTTACCTATGACTCATGTACCCATAGGGTATTAAAGGCTTTGCAGTATGCTATTGCCAAAATTACCTTAGCTATTCCTTATCCAAATTCTGAATTATGTGGCACTGAGTATTCGGGCTTACATGCTCCTTCAGTGTTCCATTATCAAATTTAGTGCTAGTGAGATTTGGCCTAGATTTAAGACCTTTCATTGCCAGAAAAGGGGACAGGAGCTTGAGTTGAGCAAGTATAGTATACTAAATAGACTTGGTGGTCCATGATCTCGTCCTTTACAAAGTGAATGATGTTTTCATGTTAATTTTGACTCCTTTTTCTGCAAAGATATCAATCATGTGGTTTCTTTCCAATGTAATTATGCAACACAAAAGATGAACCTTGTGGGGGAATCGTTCAGTTTGAGCAACCTTATAAATTTGATTTGCATGATCACTCTTGAAATTAATAGGAGTTAAATTGAATTGGAAACATATTTTACTCTAAGAAATGTATTTCTAAATCCAAGCTTGAAACTCATTTAAAAGTATGAATATAACACAGAATTTTTATATGCATGAAAAATCTTTGTAAAATTGTTTTACTCTGATATATTTTCGATACATACCTTTCTTATTCACTTGATATGGGGTAAATTTAAACAATTAGGCTTGCTATATGAATAATTTGATACCGTTTTGTGGTCTGCTTTCAATGATAATTCTTCCTTGCCTTATCTTTGTATGACATAAGGGTCTGGTTTGAAACCAGAATGCATATTGATGTGGATTTGAACTCAAGCTTCATGTGATGTAGTTTAATGCAATTGTGGAGAATTTCTGACCAATTGCATTTTCTTACTACCTTAATAGTAAAAGTTCTTTAGAATCAAGAATGGGAAATAATCCACTGGCATTTCATGTTAACATAACCTCTTCTACAATAGAAAACATGCAAATTACCTTACTCTTTCATCTCATTGTGTTTCTTTAATAAGTTCCGTACACCACCTCTCCAGCAGAAGTAAACCAACAATCAGTAACTAAGGCCTAATAATATAACTGCAACATTAAAACTTAAGCTAATTAACTCCTTGTGGTCAAACTTAAACCTATTTCCTGTCCTTTCAAACACTAAAGCTCAACAATTCCTCAAACTTTTTAGACCTAGCCATATACTTCCATATCAATTTGATGGTTGGGTGTCTCCATCTTGCTCATTTCTTCATCTACCTGCTGCCTATCAATTGCTCCTGCATTCATTTCCTGCTTTATATTCTGCAACTGCAAGCCTTTCATTCCAATTCCTCTGCACTAGGCCCTTTGAACCTGGCATTCCCACTTGTACAATCCAGGAATCTCCACACACACACACAACCACCCACCCCCCCCC
>KE504711.1:902038-914261 GCA_000441515.1 Elaeis oleifera | reverse complement strand
AGAGAGAGAGAGAGAGAGAGAGAGAGAGAGAGATTTTCTATCCTTGAAGTTGAACGACTAAAAAAAAGTATGCCAAGTCAGAATTACGTGGCGGTGTCCGGTTTGGTGTTGGGTGAGCTTTGAATGCGCTGACCGGACCACTCTATTTCATGTTACTTCCACTTAAATAATAATGATAGGCAAAGCTTTTGTTCTTTTGAGAAAAATAGTCAGAGACGAATATTATAAGATCGGAGCCCATAAGATGCTGATGGTCCCATGTTTGTTTGCTTTATCCTGGTCGACTTTCATCAACCGCCCATGAGCTAAGGCACACCTAACAACATGGTAGGTGGTGGTTTAGGGTAGGTCGCGGTTAACCCTACTAATTTGCCGGTCTACTTATTGCTTGGATCAGATCCAATGGATCATGCCAAATCCTACAGTGGATAGCATGCCACCATAGGCCTTGCATTTCACCGGTCCCTGATTGTGCGTTATCTATCGTGCATATGCTTCAAGATTTATCGTGATCCATTTGACCTGGACGATGCAACAATTTCCCAATTTGCTGGCCCCTCTGATCTGGACCTAGTGCAATCCTAGGTTCTCTAACTTTATCGTCCTGGAAGCGATAACCTCATGTCATAAAATGCTTCCAACTTTCTTCTGAAATTTTGTACAACGCACCTATATGTAGCATTATTCGATCAGATACAATGCATCTATATGTAGCATTAGTTGATCAGATGCAACGCACCTATATATATATGGCAATTACTTGATAAGATGAGCTCGATCCAGAATTGGTCAAGTGCTTCGCACGCAAGCTCTTCCTTATTGATGATGTGTTATTCATGACAAAAGAGGAAAAAACACCAAAGCTTGTCTCACGGATTTGGAAGGAAAGATGGAATGGACCATGGCCTCGATTCTTCTTTATGTAGGTATACGGCTTTTGCACGTTCCTCTCGTGTTGAAGAAGTGCCAGGTAATTTGTTTATGAGAAAGGCTGTACCTCCCCAGCATTCTACCCTTCGGGAAGACTTCCATTGAAGGTTATGCTCGGTGGGCTGCTTACGGGATGGGATATTCACTAAATTAATATAAAATAATATACATTGTTACTCCTCCTGACCGGATTTAAAATATTAGTTTTATAGCTGATAAACATCATCAGAAACCAAAGGTAGGTAGTCTTGTGTATATTTATAGAGAAGCTACCAATACCATCAACTAAGTGGCTTTGGTTCATATAGGATCTATTTTATAGTTTTTTTTTTTTGGTATCTTTCTGATCAATTTTGTAATATTTTATTTCAGACTGTTATAGGTATATATCTTTCTCATTTAATTTAATTCAACTGGTTTTTTTTGAGAAAAACTGTGTGCTCGGATGTCTTATTGATGTGATAGATTGTACATCACCTTCACCCTGAAGCCACATCCATCGTCAACCAAAACACCCAGAGCCAAGAAGTCTGAATTCAACCAAGGCTAAACAATCCAGAAAAATGAAAGACCATTGCACCTCTGAGGAGGACTTCCTTGGCTTCTTGCGAAGGTTCCACACTGCAACCCTGACCGCAAGCTGCACACACGCGGGGAAAAGAATAAAAATAAGAAAAGGGTTTTGGCAATCACATCGAAGAAATGGAGCAGAGATATATCCAACACCATTGGATAAATGGTGAGGAGAGATGGGATTACAGAGGTCTAGTCAGGGAGGCTGGCACCATGACAGCGTTGAGTTGCATGGCCTCCTAGTAGTTCTAAGCCCCTGGCGAAGACTTTCTGCTCCACGAGCATGGGGTCGCAGAGCTCAGGGCTCAACTCGCAACCCAGCCTCTTGAGCTTATCACTGTGATCATGCCGAAGTGGATGTTTTTTAAACGAGAAGGCTTATTTAGATCGTTGGACCCAAAAAAATATAGAATTTATGGTCCGACCGTCATAACAATGGATGATAGACCGAACTAGGACTCATGTTTACAACTATTATGGGCTAGAATTTCTGAATCTTGTAGAGAAAAAAGAAGACCTCATATTATTATTATTTTTCTTTCTATGAAATTTAGGCTAGCCTAATCAAAATGCTGTCCAGGATGATTATAACTATAAAACTGATCCAGTTTATAATTCAATATTTTTTCTCTGATAAGATCCTGAGCCCCACCATCCAAACAGATCTTGAAATGAATAAAAGCTCAGATTTTCCTCCATTCCGGCTTAAGAGTACAAGCCCATCAGCACACAAAACAAGCTTAACTATCTTCCATTTTTACCCCATGGGATGGTTTATGGGGAACTCTTGGATTCTATTGTTAATTGATCTCTTGAACAAGCACCACATCCTAAGGTCCCTCTGGCTGGTCATACCAGTCAAATTTGAGATATCCTGCATCCATGAGGCAAAAAATATCGTCACCAGCAAATGGGATACCTTGGCATCCACAGACCACTTATATCATATTTTTTAAATCCAGAAAAAAATGGGGAAAATTAATATGGATTTCAGATCCCAACATCCTGCAACAATGCTTTACAAGAAGAATATGCGACAATCCAGAAAACCTACAGATCAGACTATAACGTAAACAGATTTTTTTATTTTTTTTATAAAAAGGAAGACATCATGTGGCTTTCAAATTCCTTCACTTCTTCAACTGAATTAAATACCAATACATATATGTGCTACTGCAAGAACAAATGGAGCTTGTTATACCGGAAAGACCAGTCACAAGTGCAAAAGCTCTCTTGCCATCTCTTTCTTCCCTATTGATTTTTTTTTAAATTTTTTTCCTCTCTTTCTACCGTTGAAAGATTCGAGCATCTGATGGTAGCCTCAGTTTTCACAGTACAAATGGCACAATGGTTGACTAACGTGCATCCTTTTGTGATGGTCCTCCGCCGTCAGTGGCCGAAGAACCAGTTGCTAGAACCTCTGGTGAGATACCCCACTTTCTGTTTCACCTACCCCAGCTTGAATTCCTCACCCCTCCTCTAATAGCGGGGAACTGTAACCATAATAAGTTCAGACTCTGGGAGAACACTCTGCATCCCATTGCTGTTTCAACCACTGAACTTGAGATCATCTTCAACTTTTTCACATGGGCTGTCAGCTGGGTTTGTCTTCTACCACCCTACCATGGCTGATTCAGGCAGGTCTTGCAACCTCCGCCTGTACATTGGCTCGAAAGTTGATTCTAGAAGGTTTTTTTTTTATCTTCGAGCATAATGCTTCTCGGAAATTATTCACACGACACCAGTCATACATTGGGCCTGTCGTCTGCTCTGTATCGGAAATTCTCATAGGTTTTCTGTAGAACAGAAAGGTGCTTAATATGTGAATGGATTTTAAGCTGAGAAGAAGCACAACCTAATGCAGACATAAAAATCACCATATATCCACTGTACAAGTGTAGAAAATGTGCATAATGAGAAAATTATGTGAAGTTGCGAACCATGCAATAGGACAAAACTTTTGTCAAAACCAGCATTATGCACTTGAAGAATTTACTTATCAAACAAACTGCACAAGTACAAAATAAATAAATAAACAAAGACCATGCAATGAACCCAAGCAGGAAGAGACAGATTGACCTGGTTAGTGCCAATAAGATATAAATGAAGTCCAGTGAGACCACCAACAAATCACAGGGCAACAAAGCAGTAAGTATATCATGTGTATCACAGATGCAGGAGACTTTTTCATTGCCTTCCATACTGTAGGATAGTCCTCATGCACAAGAAACTTGATGTATAATGCAGACATTGCAAACCAATAGATGCACAGAAGAGTTGACGACGAAACCAACAGGACAAAGTATCGGTAATTGCGCTGCACTTAGACAAACCCATAATGTAAGCAGGCATACAACCAGGAAGTTTGATAGATTTAAGCATATATACAGTTATATACCACTACAAAGCATAAGAACAAATAAGACAAATAAAACAGAAAAAGTTCTTAAGTGCATAAGAATGGTGAAGGAGATAAATACCATTAACATAAGAATCAGAACCCCAGAATGGTCATGCATATAATAAATCAGATTATATAATTCTTAAGAGATGAAAAATTAGATAATAATTTCCCTACTAGATCCCTATGTTATATCAACACAAGCGGAAATAGCATGATATAAATATCAGTTCATCTGCATATAACATATAGGCAAACATCAAAATTCAGCATTAGCACATCTGAAAGCTAGATTAAGGATCAAATTGATAAGAGGCAGAGTACAGCTGACAATAGGCATTACAAGATAAAGCTGGATAAGATTTAACAAAATGGAATTTGAAGGCCCTGGTAGATCATATAGAACCAGATAAAACAAGTGGAGGACTCGGAAGCTCAATGCGAGGCAGAATGGCAGCGCAGACTGCGAAGGAAGATAAAATTCTTCAAATAACAGAGATGGCACCTAATTACTTCTATGTCTGAAATTAACCATTATATATATTCTATTGCCAACAAATACAACTGTCTGTGTCTTAGCATGTCTCCATGGGTTCATATATGCCGTTAATTGCCTGACATATCTACCAAGTTGGATTTTATGGTTCCACCATATGATAAGGTTTCAACTCATACAGTTCAACTTGTTTTTTGGATGTTATAACAAGAGAGTCTGAGTAGTACCAGTGACCATAGAATTCAAGAGATCAGGGACAGGAGGCTCGAGCGCAAGCAAACACATGAATGGACACAGATTTTACATACATGTCTATGTCCATGGCATGAACATGCAAAATGCGCATAAGATTAACATGTGATATGCCTCATTTGGTGAGAATGTGGTTTTACAAATCAAAAACAAATTATGCCATCGAAGTTGAATACAGGTTCGTATTATGCATATTGCAATTATGTTATCAAATCAGCAGAAAATTTCATCAAGATTCATTTTTCAAAATCAAAAGAACATAAAGATAGTGGGGGAAAAGATCGTTTATGTATTATGAGAAGTACCAACATTTTTAGCTTATTTGACCTAAATAATATTCCTAGAAATTATCTCTACTTATCTTTAAATTGATTCACTTAAATTTTGTTTCAAATATTAGGAATCATTTTCTTCCAATTGAATTTCTAGTACACAACCAAAATACTTGTAAATATACACTGGGGCTTGATGAATTATGTGTGAGCTCTAAGACTCAATTTGAGAGAGATATAGGATATCTACTAGGATGCATGATTAGGATTGCCACAAGGATAGGCCAGAACAGCGGGTCCTGTTCCATGGAAAAACTGCCACACTTTCATCCCATGGGATTTAAAACCTTGGAACCAACCAACCCGACTCAACACGACTTGGCCTGACTGTACCCAAATCAACTCAATTTTGAACCCAAGCTCAAAATATTGAGGTTGGGCTGAGTTTGGGTTGAGGAGCCCGATTAAAGATCAAGCATGACTAGGTTTCGGGCTAAGATCTTGGAGTTTGAGGTTGGGTCTAGGCTGACCAACCCGACTCAACCGGCTGAATTTATTAACAACTACATTTAGCTGCAACATAACAACTCCATGGCCTTGACAAAAACTTCTTCATTAGTTTCTTGTGCTCTGATGTGAGAGTTTTATTAATCTCTCAACAGGAAAGTGTGACAAGCAATAGCCAAAGCAATTATACAAGGGACATCTCATAGGCTTGGTAAACTAGCACGATCTTAGTCGTAAAACAAAAAAGAAAAAAAAATAACGGTCTACTCATGTTGTGATGAGAAAATTAAACATGTAAACATATTGATCAAAAAAAGATTAACAAAAATTTGTTTATTTATTAATACTGGTTATAATTTTATTCGAAATTATAAGCCAATTGGTTAGGAAGTTTTGCATTAAAAGAAATATCTCGAAGTTCCAAGATTAAAATAGGCAAAGGGTACTAACATGGACTGTAAAGGCTATTGCAACTACCAAGACCGCATATCCTGTATTGTATTCAGAAAACCTGTGGAGAAGTTGTCTTGCAACAAATATGCAAAAGATTACAACAGGAACAATGATGAGTGAAACAGTGACAAATAGAAACCTAGCATCAGGCCCAAATATCAACCTTCCTCCAAAGATGAATTTCTGCAGAAGACAAATACAAGTTAAACATTTCTCAAGAATTAGGGAAAAGGTCATGATAACTCTTTATGGGTCATGAAATAAGCTGCTATAAAATCTTTCTACATTATTAGTTATTCTATCAGATTCAAATCTCAACTTCCAAACAGATGCATAAAATTTTAAATCATAATATAAGAAAGGGAATGCAGATATATGAAGCATTGATTTCAAAATAGAAACCATCACATTTCATGTTCGACCATCAAACATTCTAATATCAATGATAGCCAAGATAACAGAAAACTGCATTGCACGAAATAGGAACAAAATTACTTTTGACATTATTATAGTGAGGTCAAACTCACTATTGGAAAAATTCCAGCTCTATCAATTTATAAGAACTGCTGTATCCAATGTGTCTGACAGGTGTCTGATTCAGATATTATCCAGCATGGATTCCAGGAGCGCGAATGTTCAGGTAACACAGGAGGATATTGAGTACACCGCAGGAACCTTAAGAGATGCATTAAGAGATGATAAACTGATGGAGAACCCAGCAGTGATTAGTAAGTCATGTATAACATGGGCCTGAGAAGCCCTAATAAGAAGGCTGCCATGGGTGCAGGTTAAGAAAGCAAAAGGAAAAGACTGAATGGAAGTAGCATAAGAAGGATTAAGAACACTGATTATTCCGAAGAACAAGATGTTGGATTGGACCTAATGGCCCTGTAGGAAACATGAATGCAATGACAGATAAATTGAATAGTGACTGAGTGCACAAGCTCGAGTGACTTCAGGTAAAATCTCAAATTTCAGGAAAAAAGTTGCCTCATTCACTACAAAGAAGAGAATGGATCAGTCATATCCTTCGTTCCACAAGAATCAAGCAAATTAAAAGCCAGTGTTCCTCCAACACATCAGATGGCCTATGAACCCGGTTACAACTGTTTGTCAAACATAACACTAACTATTTAAACTCTCAGAAAATGCTCAAACTACACAATGATAATATTAAACACAACCTACCCCTGTAAAATGGCAGCGAGCAAATTAAATTCGAAACACTGACAATCGATTTTTCTTCAAACCAAAAAAACATAATCACCGAAAACGCAGCGAAACCCACACAAATCACATAACATCTAGCAAAATCAAATTCATTCGCTAATGGATTAATGGACATAATCACCGACAATCGACTTTCCTTCAAACCAACAATTTTTCCAGCCAAAACGTCCCCAAAACTCCAAATCAACCCATACTCACCGCATTAACCAAGACCCCCCATCACCAAAATAAATCCACAACAAACAATCCGAACACCGACAAATAAACCCAAACAAGATAAAATGGTGGTAGCCGAAATTTTACATTGTTGCCCTCCCAAACTTGATGGACTTGTTTTGCCATGAAGAACCAAATCCGCTGCGACTACGCCGGGAGGGAATCGAAGACCTAGAACTCGCCAATTTTATTACTCGTTGTGGCCCTTCGGGCAAAGGCAATAACTCCTTCGAGTCAAAGGAGAATTCCTTGCCGTCGTTCGTTCATACCGGGCTGCCCTTTTTGCTTGGGGTTCTCGATTCACTCCGGGACTGGCGTGTATCTTTCGCGCGAAAGAATGATTATCTTTCTTTCACGCGGAACCACCGTTGGATAATCAGCCTCCTGCTTTGAGAGCTGTGCCAACGGTGAGTGACGGACACCGACCGCCGTGAGAGCTGCGTTAATGGTAGGTGATTGATACAATGATGATTCTTTTGCCCGTGTTGCGGCCAATCCCCTCGTCGTCTGATCGTCGGGACTCGGATATCGGGTGGCGACTCCAGAGGATCTGTAGAAGTCTGACGCTAGTTGTTCAACCCGACGGTGAGTCGGTGTTGTCCCATCCGGTAAGGAGTAGGCTTTCAGGCGGTCGAGTCGGCGTTGGCCGGTCAGGCCGACACGCCCAGACCGGGCATTATCGGCAGTCGCTGTCAGCGTCGCCCGTTATCAGTCGGACGAAGTCGATCGGTCGGTCCATCTCGGGGATGGGTCGGTGCCAGGATCTGCAGAGGAGTTGGTGCCGGTTCGTCGGTGTCGGAGAGTCGGCACTAGTGAGTCGGTGTCGGGATCCGTCGGTGAGTCGGGGTCGTGGTCAGTCGGCGTCAGGGTCAGTCGGTATATCCCAACAGTTGCCCCCCCACTCCCGAGCCGAATGACACGCTGGTCCGCGTTTCCACGCGGGTGGTGCGTCTGGCGAAAGGAGTGGCTCTTCATGATGTCACGCCCCGATCCTGCCGACCTGACCACCGGTCGATCCGGACAAGGTGGTGTCAGACGATCTGATGTCGGACGATCCGGTGTCAGACCGTACGGTGTCAAACTGTAGGACGTCGGACGATCCGGTGTCAGACGTCTTCTGGGGAATGTAAACCGCCGTCAGGAGCCCTGCTTGGGAGCGCGGACCGCCGCCAGGCGTCCCATCGGGACGCGGAACGCCGTAGGTGAATTAATCATGAGGCGCGGCGCTTTCGCTACGTGTCGGTGGGTTATTGGGCCGGAGTCGCTCGCGTGGATGGAGGCCACGTGGCGAAATCTGGGGCGGTGCGTCGAATAGTCGGCCGAGAGAGGGCCCAGATGCCGCCACGTGTCGATCATCCAGGTGGTCTTCGTCGGACGCGCTCTCATCCTGACCGTCGAGGAGCTCTATAAATAGAGGGTCGCCTGCATCCAAAACCTTACTTTTTTGTCCTGCTGCGGAGACTCTGCCCGTGAAGTCCCGTGTCTCAGGTAGCCCTGCCTCTGCTCCCCGTTCTCAAAACTTCTGAGTTTTCAATCTTTTTTCGCTCATTTTGGGTCCCTTGTACCTTCTCTGCTTCTTCTTCTTCTTCCTTCTTCCTTCTTCTCCTCCTTTTTCTTCTCCTTTTGCTAATCTTGGCGTCATGGCCAGGACTTCTCCACGGGGAGGTCAGTCGGGGAACCCGATTGACGATCTCCGGTTGGTCCCGGAGGCGGAGGTCTCTTCGCTTTCGGGCCGAACGTCGATCGGCTCCGAGAGCAGTATTACATCCCGGAGCAGTTTCGGCTGTTCGTCCCTGGGGCCGATGGTCGGGTGAACAACCCGCCCGCAGGCCAGGTGGCTTTTTACGTCGAGGACCTCCGGACCGGTCTTCGTCTTCTGGTTTCGGAGTTTGTCCGGAATGTGCTCGATTATTACGGACTGTGTCCGGCGCAGTTGGCGCCGAACTCAGTCCGGGTAATAATCAGTTTCGCCTTGCTGTGTCGGCTTTTGCCGATCGAACCTCAGATTTTTCTCTTCCGGGCCTTTTTTGTTCTCCGACCCACCCTAAAGCTCGAGGTGGTGATTTTTCAACCTCCGAAAGGGTCTTTCCTTCATCACTGGACTTCCATCATCTATCCACGGATAGAAGAACCAGTTCTTTTTTGTCTCTTCCTCTTCTCCTTGGGGGTTCCCCTCTCGCTGGGGCGAGCCTCTCACCTGGCCAAACGAGAACAACCGGGTGGAGGCGGATGATCGGGAAGACTTCCACTGACTAAAAGATATGTCGGTGCCGAAGCAGAGGGAGCTTGTTACCGAGCAAGCTCTCTATGATGCTGGTCTGAGCCTGGTCCCCGCTTAGGTACGGTCTGACTCACTAGTCGTCTTTTGCTTTTCGTTTGTCTCGAATCCGTACTAACTTTTCTGTCGGAATTGCAGGTGCACCATCGGAGATGAGACCGTCGGATGTCGAAATCAGGCAGTACGCGGCCAGGAAGAGGCCGTCGTTGGGGTCGGGCCCTCACGGCCTCCAAAAAAGCCCAGGGCGCTGCCCGCGCCCGTCGCAGCGTCGGTGGCCGGGCGGCAGGAGCCGGTCATCGCCCTGTCGGCTCTTGCGGCCCTACCAGAGGGGCAGCCGGCGGCCCACCAGAGGAGCAGCCGACGGAGGTGACGGCCGAGGGTGCATCGGCGGCTTCGCCGGCAGAGGAAGACCGGGGCGACGTTCGGGAACCCGAACAACCTTCGGTGGTCCCTGTCGTGGCTTCGGGGGAGCGCAGTCGAGCTCGAGTCTGCCTTCCTTTCCTGATCTTCACGCGTGGTCGGCCGGTCGGGGAAGATCCCGATGGCGCCATCAGACGACGTAGGGTCGGGGAACGCACCGTGCCACTGTGCATCCCGATCCCCGAAGGAGGATCGGCCTTGGCCAACCGTGACCTGGCCAGGAAGCTGTGCCAGGCGATTCTCCTCCCGGCCGACCTGGACGCCTTGAAGATCCGACGTGTGACCGACATGCTGTCATCCTTCTACCCGACTATGATCGGGTAAGTCCTACCTCCTTCCTTCGTTATCGTTGTTTACTTATTTTATTCCACTAACAGTCGGCTTCCATTTGCTGTTAATCCACACGATGTCAGAACTGGAGGCCGACTACCGGAGGTTCGGTGACGTCCGGGCGGCTTGGAAAGATAAGGCCATGGCTGTCGAGGCTGAGAGGGCGATGCTGGTCGAGCATTTGGAACAGTCGACCGGTTGGGAGGCAAGGCTCGAGGAGAAAATCTCCCGCCTCACCGACGCCTTGACGGCCTCGGGAGCCGAACTAAAGTTGGCTCGCGAAGAGGCCAAGAAGAAGGGTCAGACTGCCCACCGGTTACGACGAGAGCGGGACGGCGTCGCTGCCGAACTCGAGGCCGAACGCGAGCAACTCCGGGTCAGCCTGGAGAACCTCGCCAAGGCCGAGGAGGACTTATCCATCGCCCAGGCTGACGTCGACATAGCAACGACGGAGGCCGAGTCGGCGAAGGAGTCGCTGAGTCGGGCGGAGGCAGAAGCAAAGTCGGCGGCGGAGTCGATAGGTCAGGCGGTGGAAGAATTTCGCCGTTCCGATGAGTACCGAGAGGAACTCCTGGAGAGCGGGTATGCCTCGTATCGGGTGGAGTACGAGGACGCTCGGGATACGGTTCAAGCTCGGTACCCGGAGCTGGACCTCAGCAGCATCGTCCCCCTAGGGTCCGATGACCAGGCTGCGGAGGAGGAAGCAGCCGAAGCATCGTCGGGCGGGCATACTATGGCGGAGGAAGATGCTCCAGAGCCGGTCGACGAAGGCGAGATCGCCCTGACTTCCGATCCAGCACCGACTCCAGCGGATGCGCCGGTCGGACCCGAGCTTCTCCCGGTCAAGGATGTCGTCTCTGAGGGTTAGCCAGAGCTTTATTGTATCTGTTTTTGCTTTTTATACACTTGTAATCGGGCCTCGGCCCAGTTTTGTAAGCTTGAATTCTCTTATGAATGGAATGAAAATTTTTATCTTCTTTTCTTTCAGTATCCTTTAGTGTATGCTTCGTAAATCCGACGTACCTTATTAGGTCATCCAATAATATATTGGGTCGTCGGTCAGGTAGTCGGCGACGCGTGCTGCGAAAGAGGCAGGGCGAGTCCCGACTATTGACCGGTTGCTTCGACGGTCATAGGGTGCGACTGTCGAGGACTTAGGTCGAGAGTCAGTTGCCCAGACGAAAGTCGGGCATGCCCACTCAGTCGATCGATCGTCGCCCGAACGTAAGTCTGGCGGGTCCGCCCAGTTGGAGGTCGACCGCCCTTTGGACATTGTTTGATGACCCGATAGTCGAATGACGTCCGCCGCACTTCGTCGGGTGAACGATGGTAAGTCGTGTCTC
This sequence comes from Elaeis oleifera, assembly GCA_000441515.1. Lineage (NCBI taxonomy): Eukaryota > Viridiplantae > Streptophyta > Magnoliopsida > Arecales > Arecaceae > Elaeis > Elaeis oleifera. Next base: position 902,560 of record KE504711.1, on the reverse strand, counting down.
CATTACCCAGACCTTGATCGGGTATGTACGTTGCATCGTGTGATAGTCGGTGGCGAGCCGAATATCCTTCGATCGGTCGTGACACGGTTGGTAAGTCGCGAACGCGATGTTGGTCGCGCTGGCGCTTTGCCATCCTTGTCCGGGGTAGAGTCGGTGAATTCAGTCGACCGTCTTGCCCGCAAGGTGGCTCGTAGAAGGAGTGTAACTCCCGTGAATGCGTCGGTCCTCGCAAGAGTCCGACATGTCGTCGACTGTAGAAGGAGCGTGACTCTCGTCAATGTAGGTACGTCATCGGACCTCGCAAGAGTCTGATGATTCGGGCCGTGGAACTTCGATGGAGTGTCGGGCCCAAGTCGGGCATCGGGGCACGTGCTTCCGTGAGCGCCGACCGCAGTCGAAGAGTCGGAATTTCGGACTCCGTAACTTTGAAGCTGAATTTGTATTTCAAATGTGGGCATACAAAATTCATTGGTAGTACATCCTCAGATTGTCGGCATTCCAGGTCCGAGGGATGGCCGTTCC
>KE504711.1:858781-874876 GCA_000441515.1 Elaeis oleifera | reverse complement strand
CCTTTTTTCTCCCTTCCTTTCCATCTTTATTTGCTTCTTCTTCTTCCTTCTATTTTTTTCCTTTCTTCATCTTCTTTTCTTTTTTCTCTTTCTTCTTTCTTTCGCCATGGATGGCTTTGAAATCCCAACCCCGTCTCAGTCCCATTTTCTCATAGGAACAAGACGGGATGTTCGGGACGCCCTCCATGCCGACAGGACGTAAAATCTTGTATTCCACTAAAAGTGGCTAGAAATCAAAATTCACGCATTTTGATGGTATCATATGGATACAAAGATGGATAATTTCATTGTACTAGTATGCTAAATACATCATTAAGCATTTATATTGAGAATCGCCTTATTAATCATGATCTACACATATCGAAATATATACCGATGAAATCAATAACTTTTAAGATTTTAATTTCCAAGCATTCTTGGTGGTATAAATCATGATTAACAATACAATTTTTCGATATTGATGCCCTATTATTGATTTTTGAGTCAAGTACATTATTTGTATGTATGTATGGATTCCCTATTCACTTGAGAGGAGCAAAGTCTCCTCCCCCCCCCCCCCTATGTATGTATGTAATACCCTCTCCTCTTGGGAGGAGTAATGTCCATTTCTCTCTCCCTTTATGTTTGTCTGTATGTATGCAAGATGTGACACCATTCTTCCATATCTCATGACTATTTCTTTAGTTATTTGAAATTACGACCCATATTGTACTCACACATCACTATCCCTAGTTCATTTTGTTTCAGTGGTAGATACTATTCATATGGCATGGGAGCATTTATAGGTGACTTGGCTGACCGATCCAATCAACCCAACCCAACACGACCTGACCTGACTTGCCAAGGAAGTTGACCACAATAAACTTGACAAATCTGGCTTTGGTTCTTGGGAGTCAGAAGTAGAAAAATTGCAATCTGCACTTGAAGCAGCCAAGATCAAAAACCAGGAAGAACATGATCAAAATACAATGCAGATCCAGTCTGCCTATGAACAGTTGGAGCATATGAAAACTGATTATGGACTGAGAGAAGCTGAACTAGAATCAGTGTTGAAGAATGCGAGGACGGAGATTGCTGAGTTGAAGGCAGCTCTTGTTGACAGGGAATCAGAAGTTCAGAATTAGCAGCTGTGAACAAGAAACTGAATGCAGAATAGAGAAAGCTTAGGTAAATCAAGTGGATTCTGAGATGGGGGCAAAATTAATGAAGTGCATTACTGACATTGCTGAGCTGAAGGCAAACCTCATGGATAAAGAGACAGAGCTGCAGAGTATTTTGGAAGAGAATGAGAGTACACGGATCAACCCAATTTTGAGCCAAAGCTCAAAAATTGAGGCTGCACTGGGTTTGGGTTGAGGAGCTCGATTAATAATCAAGCATGCCTGGGTTTCAGGCTAACATCTTAGGGTCTCAGGTTTGGTCTAGGCTGACGAACTCAACTCAACCTGCTGATGTCCACCCCTAATTTAAAGATGCTAGTAATATCTCACATTTAGCTGCAACATAACAACTTCATGGCCTCACAGAAACTTCTTCCTCATGAGTTTACTCATACTCTCATGTAAGAGTTTTATTAATTTCTCAACAAGAAAGTGCGGCAGAAAATAACCAAATCAATTATACAAGGGACGTCCCATAGGTTTGGTAAACTAGCATGATCTTACTCATAAAACAAAAAAGAAAAAGAAAAAGTAATGGTCTACTCATGTTGCGATAAGAAAAATGAAACATGTAAACATATTGATCAACAAAGATAAACAATAATTAGTTATTTATTAATACTGGTTAGAATCCTTTTCAGCATTATAAGCCAACTGGCTAGGAAGCTTTGCATTAAAAGCAATGTCTCAAAGTTCCAAGATTGAAGTAGGCAAAGAGTACTAACATGGACTGTAAAGGCTATTGCAACTACCAAGACTGCATATCCTGCATTGTATGCAGGAAACCTGTGGAGAAGATGTCTTGCAACGAATATGCAAAAGATTGCAACAGGAACAAGGATGAGTGAAACAGAGATAAATAATGACCTAGCATCAGGCCCAAATATCAACCTTCCCCAAAGACAAATTCTGCAGAAGACAAACATAGAAGTTAAACATTTCTTAAGAATTAAGGAAAAAAGTCATGACAGCTCTTTATGGGTCATGAAATAAGCTGCTATATAAAATCTTCTACATCATTAGTTATTCTATCAGATTCAAATCCCAACTTCCAAACAGATGCATAAAATTTTAAATCATGATAATAAGAAAGGGAATGCAGACATATGAAGCAGCGATTTCAAAATAGAAACCATCATTCAACCATCTGACATGCTAATATCAATGATAACCAAGATAGTGAAAAACTGCATTGCACCAAAAATTCAAGAAAAGATATAAAAAGCAATTAGGCAATTAGACAGATGTTGCTAGATGTTACAGTATTACATGGGTAGCAGTGTCATAAGCCAACACAATGATCCTAACATGTCAGGTAGCAAAATGATGAAAGTTACAAGGCAACTTGAGGTTAAAGTTCCTGCACACAAGAAGCACAACTGAAACAAATAGCTTTACCTTATAAAGGATTAAAGACACAGATATTAGATACATGGCCAATTTTCACAACAGAAGAACAAGTTAAAGAAGCCATATAATACATCTTAAAATGAAATGTATAGAAATATGTCCATCTTGTGGTTCAAAAAATAATAGTAAACTCAATGAAGCAATTTAAAGCATATCATCAAGATAATTTTTCACAGCTTAATTCAGAATAGTTATCGTGGATGCAGTAAATACTAATTTTTAAGAACTTAAGAGTGAGTGCACTTCTAGTTAATCCACAAAGCTAAGTACATACAAATACCAAAACTCACACACCAGGACTGAGACACCATGCTAAAGCAGAGGTGAAACAATGTCCCAGGGGGGGTGGCGGCGGGCGGCAGCGCGGGGCTGGGTGGGGTTGGATGTTTGCTGGCAGGCACTGTCTACCTGCCTGCCTATTTATCCCTGTGTGTGTGTGTATACTTACAAGAACAAAATTATTTTGACATTATTATAGTGAGGTCAAACTTGTTGGAAAAATTCCAACTGTATCAATTTATAAGAACTGCTGCTAAAAACATTTGATGGGCATCCAATGTGTCAGACAGGTGTCTGATTCAGATATTATCCAGCATGAATTCTACGAGGAGCACGCGAATGTCTAGGTAACGCAGGATGTTATGTACACCGTAGGAACCTTAAAGATGCACTAAGAGATGATAAACTAATGGAGAACCCAGCACCGATTAGTAAGCTATGTATAACATGGGCCTGAGAAGCCCTAATAAGAGGGCTGTCATGGATGCACGATAAAAAGGAAAGGAAAAAAATGAATGGAAGTAGCATAAGAAGGATTAAGAACACTGACTATTCCGAAGAACATGATGTTGGATAGGACCTAATGGCACCATAAGAGACAGGAATGCAATCACAGATAGATTGAATACGACATGTTGTTATGAAATGAGCACACAAGCATGAGTGACTTCAGGTAAAAATTCAGGTTTCGGCAGAAAGTTGCTCCGTTCACTACAATCAAGCGAATGGATCAGTCATATCCTTCGTTTCACAAGAATCAAGCAAAATTAAAGCCGGTGCTCCTCCAACACATCAAATGGCTGATGAACCCACTTACAACTGTTTGTCAAGCATAACACTTCCAGAAATGCTCAAACTAAACAATGATAATATTAAATACAACCTACCGCTGTAAAATGGCAGCGAGCAAATTAAATTTTAGGCACTGACAATCAATTTTTCTTCAAACCAAATAAGACATAATCACTGAAAACGCAGCGAAACCCACCCAAATCACATAACATCTAGCAAAATCCAATTCAATTGCTGATCAATTAATGGACATAATCACCGAAAATCGATTTTCTTCAACCAACAAATTTCCAGCACCATCCAACCACAGCCGAAACCCAAAACTCCAAATCAACCAGTAATCACCAAATTAACCAAACCCCCCATCACCAAATTAAATCCACAAAAACAATCCGAACAGCGACAAATACACCAAACAAGATCAAAACAAGCGGGGGAGAAACGCCGAAATCTTACATTTCTGGCCTTCCAATCTTGATAGACTCGTTTTGCCATGAAGAACCAAATCCGCTGCGACTACGCCGGGAGGGAATCCAAGACATAGAACTTGCTCATCCAACTCAGAGCCCCTCAAAAAATTAAACAGGAAAAGAGATTAAAGATCGAATTTTGGAGAAATAAAGAGAGAATAAGTGGGCTTTTCCTGACCGTGGAGAGCCGAGGGAGAGTGAGCTGTAAAACAGGCCCAGGGGCTTTTGAGAGGCAATGGAAGACTCTCCCTCTCCGCCTCTCTCCCCGATTCTTCCACCACTGCCACCCCTCGTGCGCACGTTTCACCGACGAGGGTTTAATGAGGTGGGGCCGGTGATCGATGTGGGCCTTGGGGCCCAGGCATTAATTCCTCCCGTACTGTCCATTTGTGCCTCAGATTAGAAGCCCGCTCTTTGCCAATTGCTTATTTTAGCTGGGAGGTAATTCCTCACGGGGACTTTTGATCCCCTTTCAACGACAGGGTGTCTTTCGCGCGCAACCACCGTTGGATCATCAGCCTCCTGCTTTGGGATCTGTGTCATCGGGGGTGGTGGTGATTTCGCGCGAAGGAACTGTAGCCACTCTATCGCCCGAAAGATGCAACCCGGTCCCATTCATAAATGCGCTTATTTTTTTTTATTTTTTTTGGTTATACGGTTGCACATGAACCATAAATGCATGCACTCACCGACCACCGTGTCCTCCCTTCTTCGATCAGAAGATATGATGCTAACTGCGTGAGTTCCCTCCCAACGCTACACTTCATTGCGCGGAAATCAAGCTATCCTTACGCCGAGTTTGTGTCTGGACATGCATTGCCGCATGGTTCCCACATTGCAACTCAATTTAACTCTTATTTATTTTCGGATTGTGCAAATCAATACCTTAAATTATAATAAATATTTATTACAATCATGATACCACATCAAATTCATCATAATTCAATAAAAATATTCATATTTCATGAATTATCATAAATTTTACTGATTTTCATGATATTATCTCATATTTTTTTCATCGATTTTCGATTTTTGATTGATTTGTTATAAATTTGATATCACTGTTGCAATAAATATTTACTCCTTAAACTGTGTGCCTCGTGAGAATTTTTCCCACGTAGTATCATTTTTTTTTCAAATTTTTACTATAGATATTTGTGAAAAAAATGTCGGATCCATTTATTTCTCGAATATAAAGGATTGGATGCTTTATGCGGTTCGTTGCAAGCTCTATGGCATCCTCATAATATAAATTCATAAGAATGAATAAAAGTAAACAAAAGAAGTTCTATTGGGGGCTCGGGCCATCCCATGCTACGAGATCCAAATGAATAGTGGTTCATGTAACTCTTTGGCGACCATAACTCTTTGGCGACCACCTTCGTCAACTATATAATATGGGTGGATGACTGAATCTTAGATAGAGAGAGGGAGAGAGCGATATATTCCATTTCTTGGTCGCATATAAATGGATTGGCAATTTGGCAAGGTAAAGTGCTTTTAACTAGAGTTTTATAAGCCAATCTACTGCCACTTCTAAGGTGGGCTGCTAACTAACATAGTAAGTGCCTTGCCGCCACCTCGTTTCTTGGTGCGCTGCTGACGAGATACCTTGGACTTGAACAATGAAAGGTAGCGACTTGAGTTTTCGTAGTGATTCCAAGTGGCGCATTGCAAGCTAATCAATTTGGTTGTAGACTATTAGACCAATTGGCCCTAGTTACGGACCAATAAATAAGACCAATCTCTTAAGAAATGAATTTATTCTTGTTGGTATTGATACCCCATTGAAAATTATTTTAGGAGAAAAGCTAAGGAGCACAAAGCCCATGCCATATATTGTTTGCACCGTAGAGTATCTTGCAGCATTCGACGGCCATCATTACAAGATAGGTGGCTATCAAATAAGATAACGCAGCATACTATACATAGCATATTTATTTGATAGCCATCCATTTTAGCCATCGAGTACTGCATAACATTCTATGATGTAAATAGCACACTGCAGAGAATCCTAACTAGGCTACACTCGATCATGCATCTCTCCCTCGTAAGCTTGTCATATGTCAACCTTAGCATGAGTATGAATCTAGGCGTCATAAGGTGTTGTTAATTAAAATTTCCACACATTCATTGCAAAGCTTATTATCAAAAGCAAAGAAAGTTATAACCCTATAATCAAGTAGGAAAAAGGTCAGCATTTCATAAGTGCTGGTTGATGACATATATAGGTGACGGTAGAGGCAAAAATACAGTGTTGGATAAAGGCAAGAGGATAGAGAACAAGCTTGATTTGCTCATCCAAGTGATTTTCTTCTTACTATAGATTTCTTTTGTAGTACCACCGGTACATCCCTATTTATTTGGCACTCATCCCAAAGCGCTCTTCTATTACTCATATATGCAGATGATACGATCTTAACAAGAGATAATTCAAAGCAACTTAATGATTTATTACTTAGTTGAGTCATTCCTTTGTAATCAAAGATCTTGATCGATTTAACTACTTTTTTAGTATTAAGGTACATACTTTGTTGGTGACTTATTTTTGAATCAATCTAAATATGCTTGGGATTTTTTGATAGATCATATATGTTGTATTGTAAGCCTATGCCAATGCCAATGGTTATAGAAGACTGCAAAACTCCATCAGATCGACGGTAATCTGTATCAAGATCCTACTTACTATCAAAGCATATTTGGCATCTTACAATATCATAATTTCACGAGGCCAAAGCTTATCTTACAACAACAATTTTATTATCACTTCATACATGCAACAACAATAGGTCACTATAAAATTTTTAAACGCATACTTAGATATGTTAGTGGCACCTTGGATCATAGAATGAAAATATCAAGGGATAGTTCAATGGATCAATCTATATATCTTTCTGAACTTCGGTTGGCTGTGTTATTCTTTGACTCACCGATCAACTATAAGCTATTGTACATTTTTAAAAGCAGTTGTTTATTTTGGAGTGCAAAAAACAACTTTTTGTTACAAGGTTTAGTATTGAGGCAAAATATCAAGCCATAGCATCTGCAGCAATTGAATTAACATGGCTCTCATTTATTTTATATATCATAGGGATCTTTTTGCGGCAGCCTGTCATACATTTTTGTGACAATTTTAATGCTCTACACGACTGTTAGTCTAGTTTTCATGTCCTATCTAGGTACATTAAAATTCATTATCATTATATTCAAGAGAAAGTAGATAGAGGTGCTACCTACTTCTTGTAGAGCTTCAAATCAACACATAGCTAATATAATGACTAAACCACTATCATGAGTTTAGTTTCATGATCTCCGAGTTAAACTAGGCCTTTAGCTATAGTGAAGTTTGAGGGGGAGTGATAGCAATATGCATAATGAGAGGAATAATTAGATGATGGATTTCACGTAAGTTATTCGGCAGTTGACTTGGGACGATTCCCTCACAATATAATTCATAAAAAGAGAAAGATATATCAGTAATTAACTCTAGAGATTCTCCCATGTAATGGAATTCATACAAAGGAAAAGTATATTAATAATTGACTCTAGAAATTTTTTTTGGTGCGATGAAATTTCCTTATATCATATAGATTTTCTTTTTTATTCATATTTTTGAATTTTAAATATAAAAAAATTTCATAATTATAGAAATATTGTAATAGTTTTGTCTATGTACAATCTCTAAAAATATACGAATACAGTCCTTCTCAAACTCACCTTGAGTTGGAGAGTCAAAATCATATTGTTTTGTTATTTTTTTTTTTCATTGGCATCCTTTTCTTATTGTTTTGATTTGTTTTGATATTACAAGTAAAGAAAGGAGCTAACTGAAAATTAAAGAACCAAGTAGCATGCATATACATATAATATGTGTATGTGGTACTGTTGTAGATCTGTATCTTGTCCTCGTCTGTCACATCCTCATCTCCGATCGAGCTATGAGAGATTAATGCTTACCAGATTATGAGTATATGCTAAATACGAAGATCGTCAGACATGACCTACTGAGTCAGTAGCAGTTTCTATTCCTCAATCTAATTATTTTGTCTTTGGATGACCTACTATAGCTCGTACCTATCTGACCTATTTCAGATTGTCCATAGCTAGCATGCACTCCACTCTCTCTGCAACCTTGGCCCTAGACGACCTACCATAGCTCGTCCATAGCCAAGCTAAACTCCTCACTGCTAGATTTTCTCTCTCCCCTCTCTTAAATTGGAAATCCAAATAGAGTGAAATTCCTCTACGATCAAGTCTTCCAACAAAAAAAAATATCTTATCCAAATCAATCTGTACGATAAATGTGAAAGCTATCCAGACTCCGAGACGGATACGACTTCAACTCCTTTCTCATAAATAAAGAAATTTCGGGATCCTCAAAGTAAGTTTTCTACTCTTCGCTTTCTTCTTCTCATTGTTCTCCATCTTCTGACTTGAGCATCGGAGGATCTTCATCGGAGAATACTCCGGTGAGGATTTTTTGTAAATATTTGAATGAAGCTCCAGCAGTAGTCTCACCTCGACCACATCAAATATTAATTACAAAAATAGTGCATATAAGAATATATGCAAGGTAGAAATAAGGAGGTGCATCTAAGGTGTCTTCTAGGTAGGATCAGATTAAGAATAATACAATAGATGAGATCGGAGGCAAAGGGATCAGCAAAGGAGAGAGAATCCGTGAGGATGGTGTATACTTTATCAATCTGCACTCTCTAGATCAGACATATCTCCAGAAGGAGAAAAACAGTGGAATTCATGCCAACTAGGTTAATAGCAAGCGTCTTCCTCATGGTGGCAATGGTGTCGGAAATCGAGTTTTTCAGATCAAAGCTGCATATTGCTTTAGTGTTTCCTCCTTCCTCTGTGATCAACTTCATCCAATCTTGGAACAGATAGATAATTTCCTCGCGGTGAATGGAGCCGAGTGAGCTTCGAATCCGAAGATCCTATTACCATGCTCTTGCCAAACCGTCCACTGAGCTGTAAGGAGGGAAGCCATTAGTCTACTCTGTTCTTTGCACGGTCTTTCGTGTATCCAATTTGTCCAGACTTGTGTAATGTGATAGGAAAGTGGTGGCACGTTCAGTTCTGCTGTAATGATGGACCAAATGGAGGAGAAGTAAGTGCAAGTTAGGAGAATAATATGATCTGAAGACTCATCATCTCTGAAGCATAATTTGCAGATTTTCGTCACCTGGACATCCTTTGTGATCCAACTATCAGCAGTTAGGATTCTGTTGTGGAAGCATAGCGAGCCAAAATTTTAACCTTCTCTAGGAGGGTTAGTTTCCAAAGGGTTTTGCCAAGAATATTGTGAGTACCACTGTCAATAAGGAATGAATAACAGTTTTAACCGAAATACGACAGTTTTACTCCGTTTCCACAGTCTCTGATCATGTTCGTCGGTAAGTTTGGTGGCGGTGAGGCAATTCGTAAGGTTGCGAAAATTCTGGGATGCTACAAAACTGAAAGAAGGGCCGAAGTGTAATCTCCAGTCGTGGATCGTGAAGAAATCAGCAACACTCAAAATTTGATTGCTTGCCAGCACGTGAAGGTCGGGAAGATAAAACAGAGAGGCTCATCTTTCAACCAAACGTCATACCAGAACGAAGCATGCTGGCCGTTACCAATTCTGGAGGTAGTGAAAGCTTGGAACTGACTGACTAGTTTAAGAACACCTCTCCAGAATGGGGAGGTGCCTCCAGAGATATGGCCAGTGGCTGGGAGAGGCAGACGAGAGGAGTAATAGATGTTTTGAATTAACCTTGCCCAAGCTTTGTCTGATTTTGTGAAAAGGTTCCAACATCATTTTATTAGTGGAGAGTGGTTCATGGTTTTAAGATTTCTGATATCCAAACCCCCCTGTGTTTGGGTCGGCAGATCTGTGACCAGCTGACTAAATTCTTGATCTTACCATGGTGATTGCCTCCGCTCTAGAGAAAATTTCGACATCGTGCATTGATTTTTCTTATGATCGAGTCTGGTAACAAGAAAGCTGACATCCAATAGACGGAGATAGCGTTGAGGACACAGCATATGAGGGTTAGGCGACCGGCCAGCGACAGAGTTTTTATTCCAGCCAGCAAGTTTCTGTCAATTTTTCCAGCAAGAAGATCCAATTACTTGATTTCAACGAAGAGCTGTGCAGGGGAATACCAAGATAGTCAATTGGTAGCTGTCTGGCGGAGCATCCAAGCATCCTGGCAAAGGCTACAGTTTCCTCGGTGGGCAGGGAAAGTCCAACGATGGAAGACTTGTTGAAGTTAATTTTCAGACCCGATAGTAGTTCGAAGTTGTAGAGGATCGATTTTAGAACGTTGATTTCTTTCTTCTCTGCTTTGCAGAAGAGAACCGTGTCGTCTGCATATTGTAAGCAACAGAGTTTTCCATTGGGGCGATCTGGTCCAAGGCCATGGATCAGATGGTTAGCCGACGTGACACGAATCATGCGGCTCAGTACGTCGGCAACTAGGAGAAATAACATGGGGGACTGGGGGTTCCCTTGCTTAAGGCCGGACTTGTTGCCGAACCATTTATCCGTTTCTCCGTTGATGATGAGGGCTGAAGTGTTGGTCTGGATGATAGACGAAGTCCGATGTCTCCAACGTGCTCCAAAGCGAATTTCCTTTCCTCCTGGATTCTCAAAAAAACCAAAAGAGAACAGCTGAAACTAGAATTACAGAAACTCCTTCAAGATATTAAGAGCTTCAAGGGTCTCGCTATCAAAAAATAAACTAATTTCAAGTTATTGCCCATAAAAGTGCTATGCAGCAACTTTGAGCTAATGCAGATCAATAGCTTGCAACTTGATCAATAACTTTGGTGGGTTTTTTTCTTCCGTCAACTTAAATGGGATTATGACTCCACATACTAAGAAAGGGATCACGTTATTAGGGGAATTGAGAAGCTATTATTATTATTATTATTATTATTATTATTATTCTTATTATTATTTTGATGAAATAGAAGCTATAAAAATTGATAGACGTTAATTATGAATGCTCGAGGACTTTATCACTCATGGGATGCTATAAGAACTTAAAGGTGAGGGTCTTCGAACGCTATGAGAAACATATCTAAGACTAACATGTAATAGTCCTAGGTTCTTTCTTGAATCATGCTAGTATCATATAGAATCAGTATGATAAGATCCGATTTGGCACTTGACACCTAACCCATTTTGTTATTAAGCAATTGGTGCGTATACCTATCCTAGACAATGACAGAGAATATGATTTGTTGATATCCACGTGCTATCTGGAAAAAAATAGAAGAACGCATAAATGTAGGGAACCAAGATTAGGTAGAATGGGTTAAATGAGGAAGGTGAACGGGTACTTGTTCAATATAATCTTTGTCGGTTTTAGTCAATTAATTTCAAGTCTATCATGAAGTCGGAAATTTTTTGCAATGGGCGAAAGCCTGACGGAGCAATGCCGCGTGGAGGTAGAAGGCCCACAGATCGTGAACTTCTTTTCTCGGAGAAGAAGCAATGACGGTATCTGAGGAATAAGCATCGGCTAACTCTGTGCCAGCAGCCGTGGTAAGACAGAGGATGCAAGCGTTATCCGGAACCAACTTGAGATGGTTTGGGTCTAAGGTCCAAATCCTATAAACCCTTCAACTATTATGTTCAAACTAAATTTTCAGGTCAACTAAATCAGGACTCAAAGCATGGACCTTTAAATCCATTGACCCAAACCATATATAATATGTTAATTTGATCAGCATGACAACAGTGTTGGCCTGTCCAATTTCTCTAGCCAACTAAAGAATCATTCTTAAATTTAGACTACAAGCGAAATTTATGAGTCCATATATATCATGGGTATATAAACCCATTTTAGGGACCTATAATCTAATTTAATATATCTAATATATATATTAAAACGGAGGCTTCTCAATAGAGAAGCCTCCGTTTGACACGTGGGACTTCAGAAGAAGGGAGAAGAAGCCACGTGGATAAAAAAAATCACAAAACCCTAGCCATCGTTTCATGGCTAAATGACGAGGGATTTGAAGGGTTTTTGATGGGGGGAAGAAGCGTCACCGTGGAGATCGGAGACTACCTTCCTCCCCGACTACTGAAATAGTTGTGCTTCACCACTCGACGGAGAACTCCAGCTGTCACACTAGCATCAAGACCCCTGCGAGCAGCCCTCTGATGCCACCAGATCGAGATCACTCCGAGCAGCCCGACAACACCACCCACCCCCGTCGAGACCCCTCTGAGCCCATCTCTCCAAATGTCCTTTTCCATTGATTTTTTTTTCCATTTCATTTCATTCTCTTCTTCGGAGATCTATGGGGAAGGAGAGCATTTGAGGGAGATCGGAGGGGTTTCTCAGGTTCTGGTTGGATTTTTTCTCAATATATGGGATTTTGGGCGAGTTGTGGCAGTGTGAGTAGGTTCCCGATTGAAATTCTAAGGGAAAAATAAGAAAAAGTGAAAGGTAAGATTTTTTTCCATTGATTTTTTTTTTCATTTCATTTCATTTTCTTCTCTGGAGATCTGTGGGGAAGGAGAGCACCTGACGGAGATTGAAGTGATTTCTCAGGTTCCGGTTGGATTCTTGGTAGAAGCATGATGTTAATGAAGGACATATTTTTGATTAAATGCTTGTGAGATGTAGCAAGGATCTTGTTAGTTGGAACGTAATCGAACAATATGGGACTCGGCTATTCTTCTTTCTTTTGGTACCACATGCAATTCGATCCTCTCATACTGTCAAGAAGGCCTCACTTTTAAGAACATAAAGAATGGGTTAAGATAACAAGTTAACACTACTGTTTCTTCTTTATTTTGGTGGGAGGGGAATTAGAAAACTCTAATAGCCTTAGTAATACGTTGTGATCAACGAAATTAAAATTTAATTTTAATCGATAGATCAGGGACAATAGAGTTTAATTTTACTTTTCTCCCCTTTCTTATATGATGTTTATGTATATTAACTAGCAACACAACTATCATAATTGTATCAGTACAAGTTACTATAATATTTCATGTAGATGGCGTAACAACTAGCTTTGCTTTCTATGACAAGTAAAATTTTGCACTGAAGCTGATGGATTGAACATTTTGATCGACTACTGTAGATTTTAGTTAAATTATCAATGAGGTGCATATATATCCTCCTACTATAGAATAGATAATGCTAACAATAGCTCTGATGTTGATGATTATGTATATCAACATTAAAATCGTTGTTATCCTTTGATTCTTTTGTGTATAATTTTATTATGAATAAAGAAAGATAGTGAATATGCAGGACATCATAATCAAGATTTTCAATTTTATCATCAACGATAAAAGTCGCATTCCATGCATCGCATGGGGTTCTAAGCTAGTTTTAATATATATATGAAGCATATGATAACCATAGAGATAAGTTGCTATCTATAGCTTTTGGTCAGAGCATGCTTTACGTGCAAAGAAGCACAAGCTTAAGTGCTCTTGAAATCGAGAAAAAAATGACAACTTTTCAATCCCCAGTTTTAAATCTTCATGATCTAGATATGGAGCCACTTCATCCGCACTCGAGTGCTTTCGTCTATTAGTTTGAAAGAGCACGTCGATGGAACTTGGTCCTTCTCACATCCTGAGTCAAGAAGTAGGAATTTTTGAAGTTCTTGTGCTTCGTTCCAATATCCATGGCCATATCAATGCTCTCTGGCATTTAACAACCAACAAGGGATAAGAGTAGTTGGAAACTCTCCACGAACTTGGGCCCTCTTAACTTAGATGGCTAGAAATATCTATCTTATACCTTAAAATAACGACAGCATTGGTGTCATCTTCAGTAATAGACATACCATAAGAAACTTTGTGATGCATGCAGCATTCCACAAGTGCACGGTCTAACATTCCACATGTACGTGCACTCAGAAGAGAGCCAACTTTGTCCACTTCTCCAACTTGATTTATTTTATATATGATGCTGGCCTGTTTTGCTTTTGCTTTCTCCCTCCTTTATTTCTTATTCTCTTCTTCTTTCTACTGGTGAGTTTCTCTCACCTATGTATAATTTTTTCATTCTCTCCATGGAATCCATGGTGGCATTGATATCACCCATTTCCTCAGAGAATAAGATGTTGTCTCCTACCAAAATAATTATTAGTAATAAGGTGATATCTAAGGATAATGAGCTCTTTTGGGTTGCAAGGCCGCTGTCAAATTGATACGGGATATACCAGAAATATGGAATATTTCCTTGGATATGGGATATATAGGTGTCAACTAATTCGGTGCAAAACCATTACATCCTAGCTGTGCTAGTTTGCCCATCTGCTTTCTTAATTTGCCACCATCCTAAAATCTTTGCACTTCAATCTAATTCTGATAATTCTATACTTACCAAAAGTTTAAGGCATTTGCTGGACTTTGTATAACTAGTGTGAACTCGCTCATTCTTCGCTGTTCAACATTCAGTGTGCACGCTTTTTCCTAGAGGCGAGGCATGAATCTGCTCGCTTTCCTTGAAACATAAGAAACTACAATGTATCGAGTAGATGCATATAAAGAACACGGACTATCTCATTAACCGAGGTCTGCCCTTTTGTCATTAATCACAGGCTTCTTGCTTCCGCGCCATGGGTCAAGATCATTGAAAATAAGATTTGACATCTCAAGATTCGATCCATATTGAATCCACGGTGAGATCTACGATGAAAATAGAATCCGAGAAAGAGAGAGACCGCGTCGCTGAGAGAGAAGGAGCAGGAGGCTCCTGGACAGCGGACGCCGGTCGCTTCACGGATTCAAGAGGTCTATCAAGAGAGAGAGTTTTTGTGAGGAGAACTTCAGGTGAGAGAGAAATTAAATGTACAAGGGTTGAAGGTGAGATTTCCTCTTATAAAATTTTTTTTCATAGTGAATTTGCATGCCCATGGAGGCGAGCCCTTTTGTGGCTGATCCACGTATTTGATTGTTTCTGTTTATTTCTTCTTTCTTCCTGCTGCATCGCGTGGTACTGAAAAGGTCTTGAAAGTGGTGTCCTAGCCAGACATCTACCCAACAAGTGGTATCAGAGCGAGACGGTACAAGGACACAGATTGCAGCGGTGGTAAGCAAGACTGAAGATGGAGAAGACAGGATCAATCAAGATATAGATCAACAAGTTTGATGGTAAGAGCAATTTTCTTATGGCAGGTAAGGATGAAGGACGTGCTTATCCAACAGGAGTTGATTGATGCTCCATTGTGCGATGAGAAGCCGACCACTTTGGAGGTGCGGGATTGAAAACGACTACAGATGCAGGAGGTGAGTACCATCCACATGTACCTAGCGGATGAGGTGGTGATCTATGTGCTGAGCGAGACTTCCTCGATGGTGCTGTGGTCGAAGCTCGAGGAATTGTACATGGCAAAGTCTCTCACCAATACTCTTTTCCTCTGGATGTAGTTCTACCAACTGCGGATGACTGAGGGACAGAGCGTGCAAGAGCATCTCAGCCACTTCCAGAAGATCTTCACCAACCTCCTCAGCGTTAGCGAGAATGTTAAGGAGAAGACCAGAGCGTTGGTTTGCTAGCGTCGCTTCCACCTTCGTATGAGTCCTTTGTGACTACTCTTCTAGTGGGGAAGAGCACCATCAAGATGGACAAGATCACTGCGGTGATACTCCAAAACGAGGTTCTCAGGAGGGAGAACCCAGCTTCGAGCTCAGGTGGCGATAGCTCAGCTTTGGTAGCTTCTGGAGGAGCAGGAGGCGGTGGACGGAGCGATAGGAGATCGCGACGAGGGCGGTCCAAGTCCAGGAGGGACTTGAGCAAAATCAGGTATTACCGGTGTGAGGAGTTGGGGCATCTAGCCAGAGATTGCCCTCAACTCAAAAATCAGAAAGTGGCTGCTATAGCGACGGCCGGCAGCGATTCAGATGGAGATGTCCTGGAGATATCTGACGAGGAATCTACTTCTTCCTAGCAGTGGATATTAGATTTTGCAAGCCTCTATCATGTATGTTGCAGAGAAGAGCATTTGAC
>KE504711.1:808615-820044 GCA_000441515.1 Elaeis oleifera | reverse complement strand
TAATGTGTTGAGCCGCTCTGTGACCTGATGACACACGAGAGAGAAAGAGAGAACTAGAGAGGTACATGCCTCCATCTCTAATTTTCTTTATCTCTTTTCTAGCTTTAATTTTCCCGAACTTTGAAACCAGAGAAGTGTGAACGGTGGCATTTGCTTTCTCCGTGGCTTTGGAGCGCGTACATATATAATGAAGCTATGTTTACCTTCCCATCTTCCGAAAATTTTCTTTACAAATCCTTTCTTTTTTTTTTTCTATCACTCCACTTTGTTGTTGGCAAGCAAGTTCTTCAGTCTGTCTGTCTCTCTCTCTCTTCTCTCTTTTTCCTCACTAATCACAACAAACCCGGTGGAGATGTACAACCCTGCCCGTGAGTCAGATGAATAAGGAACTTTCCACTTTTTTTTTTGGGTAAAGGAACTTTCCACTTAAAAGGCAGCAAATGTCAACATGTCTTCAGACCCAATTCACCCCAATCGGGCCCATGCTTTCTGCGTCGCCCGCGCCCACCGCCTTTCAAATAGAAAAATAGTTTTGTTCCATTCTTCCCCTCCCGCATCACGACATCTTGGGTGCGACGCCCGTTCTCTGCCCTTCATCCATCAGCTACCTTATCCCAAACAGCATCCATTCTCCTTCCACCGACGTGTCAACCATTTTTCTCATATTGCACCAATCATAAGCTGCCACGTTATCATGGCAGGCTTCTCGCTGTATAACACAAGACAGCTGAGCCGCCGATCTCAGGATTCGGGTCCCCCCTTCAACCCATGGCTTCTGGGACGCGTTATACTCACCCGAGACTGAAGTTAACACGTCGCTAGCGTGGCTCTATTACCCGAACGGAGAGACTGATGCCTTCCGGTCTTTTATCTCGCCTGCGGTTGATCGGAACCTGACACGATAGCCTTAAGGCTCGAAAACTAATTGCAAATCAGCAATAGAGAAGCAGCGAGAGCGCACTCCAATTTTAATCTCTCTTCGCCGCTCTCGCTCCGCTGTCACCGTCTCCCTCGGCTCTTAGGCTCCTGTTCATGCCGGGCCTGGCGCTGGTTCTGGGCTTGCTCTGGGCGTGGGTTGTTCTTGAATCCCAACAGCATTTGGTGATCGCTGGAGGTCAGTTACCATTGCTCCTTCTCTCTCTCTCTCTCTCTCTCTGGTTTTCACCTTTTCTATTCTCTTAGTTTTCTTCCGAGCCTTATGGTGGTTCGGGCTTGATTTTTGGTGAGAAGCGGTGAATCTGGGAGTGGATTCTTGTTTGAGCTTCTGTTTCCATTTTCTTGCAATGTGGGATTGGTTTTTTGTTTTTGCCGCTTTCACCGTGGGAAACAATTTGTCTTGCGTCCTTTTAATTTTGTGATATAATCTTGTTTCGCTTTATTGTGCGTGCTGAATTGGTGAATGAGTTTTGCTGGTTTATTTGCCACTACTATTTTTGCAAATATGTTCTTCTAATTTTAATTTAAGTACTTTCATTTTATTTTTTGTTTTTGCTTTAAAGGCATTGCTGTGTTTGTACGATGTGTCAATAGGGAAACCAAGGGACTCTCATTTAGCAACACGCCAACACTATATCAGCCGGATGGTCTAAACCGACAAATTATAAATGGTGTCATTTCATTTCATGTGCATGCGCGCGTGTGCGAACAATTGACGTTGTTCAGTCTTCTTCTAAGCCATAAGACTGTCATAATCACTCAACATATTAATTGCAATTTGTCTCTCTAGATATAGAATCTGCGCATACAATTTGTTATTTAAAGCATAGAAACACCTCTCTCGAGATTTTGACTGTCGTATATTTAGGTATTCCAGTTGTTTTGTCTGCCCTGAAAATTTGCAGATTTGTGTCCTTGAAGTGCTTTGCTTTGAGTGCTGCATACATGCCCTCTTGTTTCTGTCAAAGTTCTGCTTTTTAACTGGTCCTCTGCCATTATTTTCTTTTCTGTTTCTTTTACGAAATGTGGGTTGGTAAACGAACAAGCTTTTGTTTAAGAATATCATTGTCATGTCCCAACCCAGCACTCAGGTCAGATACGTGATGGCCACACACTACATAGGGCAAGTCCTAAGGAATATGCAAGGCCTATAAAATTACTTACATTTCAACATTCTATGGACACTATCGACCTTAATTCATAATAAATAATTTCATATTAATAAATATCAATCTTATATTATTTACAAAACTCGATCCTCCAACTGATATTTGATAATACTTTATCTAATCGATCCTTTCACATCGTGATTCCAACCTTAGCCAAGTACAAGTACTCTGCAACTCTGGAAAAGAAAAAAGAAAGAAAAGAAAGAAAACAGAAAAAAAAGAGAATTTCTCTCTCTTCCCTCTCTTATCTCTCTCCACTTTCTCTCTACTTTCTCTCTCTAAAATCCTTCTCTCTATTCATGGATTTCTCTCTCTAGGAATCTTATGGATCAGTAGAGGGTGGGTTTAGTTACTTAGACAAATCCATATCTTGGTTGATCCTGCAAGAGGTCCTGAACTTACGACGTTTAGGAGTTTTTCATAATTTTCTATCCTTAATCGTTTATGATTTTTATATTTGATCTTGATTATATAGAGGTGTGACTGCCTGCACAAGGTGTTGAGTGGGACGGACACCTTGCTTCCGAGTCCGTAGATCAAGCGGTTCATCGATTACCGTGTTGAGTTAATCACTGATAGAGGTAAGGGTCCTTCAATACGATCATTTACATATTTATGAAAATTTAATTTATATGATTGATGTATATGTTATATCTATCGATATGTATCTTATACGTTATTGAATTGATATTGCCTGAATTATGATTAATTAGTGCTTAATGTTTACGGAGTAAGAAAACATGATTTAGCATAGTTGATGGGACAAGCAGCATCTAGTTTAGGGGTCATGCAAGAAACGTGATGTATATACTGGGTCAGTCTCGGATTGAGGTGTGGCATTGTTTGGCCTGTCACGGACTGGAGCGTGATTGTAACTAATCTAATGTCGAAAATTAGATTATGATTTTAATAATATGGATGGGGCATGGGTAGTGTTTGGACTGTTTGGCCATGCAAGAACGTGGTGTGTATTGGATCAGCCTTAGACTGGGGTGCAGCATTGTGTTTGGCTGACCACGGACTGGAACATGGTTGTAATTAGTCAAATACCAGAAAGGCAAACATAAAGTGTGGGAAAATAGGAGCATGTAGATAGTCGGCCATATGTGAAACGTGGCGTATCAGCTAGGTGCTGAGATATTTGGCTTGCCACGGGCTAGAGCATGGTTGTGATTAGTCCAATACCGAAGTCAAATCAAGATGATAAACTTTGTTTAATTGAATGATATCTGGACTAGCCGGCATGTGTGAAATATGGTATTGTGATGTCAGCCGCGGGTTGAGATATGATTGTCGGCCACAGACAAAAACGTGAT
The DNA here is from genome assembly GCA_000441515.1 of Elaeis oleifera. Lineage (NCBI taxonomy): Eukaryota > Viridiplantae > Streptophyta > Magnoliopsida > Arecales > Arecaceae > Elaeis > Elaeis oleifera. The sequence goes on along the minus strand of KE504711.1, from coordinate 816,623 downwards.
GGCTTATCACAGGCTGGAGCGTGAGCGGATCTAGTCCAGTGCCAGAGTAATAATGTTGTTTGGATCAGAACCGTATTAATCATTTAATGATAAATAATCTCATTAAATTATTATTGAATGAAATTATTGATTATGATATGTGATATATATAATAGAATTGTACATGATGATATTATTCAATTATCATATTGATGATGTATGGATTTTATTATTTTCTATCAGTTATATATATATTGTTAACAAGATGTTTTCATATTTATGCTGGTGTGAATGTGAGAAATTCTTACTGGACTGTAAAGTTTATAACCCTCATTTCTTTTCTTCTCAGAGTTGCAAGATACTCATGTTAGTCGTGGTTTGAGCATCGTGGATGGAAAGATGATTAGATAGAACATTATTGATTTCCAATCAGTCAATTGAAGAATAATTGACTTTGTAATTGTACAAGTTTTGCTGATTGTTATGAAATTGAATCATTATTATTATGGATATTGAGGTTGTATCAGATTTTAAAGTCTTGCATGATCTCTAGGGCGATCTTTAGGGTTTATGCAGTCATGTTGCGTGTCTGAACCAAGTGCTGGGTTCGGAACGTGACAGAATGATATCAGAGCTTAGATTTAAGATCATTAGAGACGATGACATAAGTGATATCGAATTTTTGGATTATGATCAATAGAGTGCGACAGAATAATATCAGAGCTTAGATTTAAGGTCACTGGGGACTGTGACATAAGTGATATCAAAATTTTGGATTATGATCAATAGAGTGTGATAGAGTGGTATCACTAGAAAGTTTGTTTAGGATGTGGCCTAAGAAAGAATTGTATTGTATGAGAGAGAAATATTTTTGGAGCATTGAACCTATAAGAGAATCATATATGAAACTCACATGTAAATGAAAAATATATTTGGTTCTATTAGTGGATTGGATTTTATTATGGGCTATGATCATTAGGGATTGTGACAGAGGTGATTCATATGGTTTGGATTTTGATGGATAATTTATATCTCCGATTGTAATTCGAGGAATGGACAATTTATAATTTATTGAATCAAAATTATTTGGCAAATCCAAAAAATTTGGTGAATTTAAATCAAAGTGCGCAGCAAAAGTGTGGCGGTTTATGTCATCTAAATTTGATCGAAAAGATTGATTCTAATTTGAAGGATATTATGCTAGAGAATTGGAATTTCTTATTTAGTGAACAAAGCTATCTAGGAGCTCGATGATAAGATAAGAATTTTGTATCCTTAAGGTTATCGACTTTATAGCAAGCTAATTTCGAGGATGAAATTATTTTAAGGAGAGAGAATGTAAGAATCCAAATCTTTTAAACCTTTAGCACGAATATTGAAGCAAGTAAAAAAAGAAAGAGAACAGAAAGGACTCCTGAATAAGGGTGTAAATGGACTGGATTGGATTATACTTAAATCCAACTCCAATCCAAATATTTGGACTTGGAAATTTGGTTCCAAAATCGAACCAAATACTCTACTAGTCTAATCCAATCTAGTCCAAAAAGTTTGGATTGGATTGGACTGGATTTTTAGACTTTTACGTACATTAGACTGCAATTTGGATCATAATTCAAAAGTAAGTTATATGAATTCGAAACAATTATAGGTACTCTACAACATCGTTCTACATTTAACAACCAACATTATAATAGCAATGGATAAGAATAAAAATTTCAATGCCAAGGGTCTTACAAGTCGTGCTATAATAGCATCATGTTAAAAATATAAGTTCTAGATTTTCAAGAAAACTGCATCGCCAAAATATAATAAGTTCCATAATATTTGAAAGAAATTAAACTTGAAACATACACACACACATATATATGTAAAATCCAAAATTCCAAACTAGAAGAATGATTTGATTTGGACTCATACACTTTGGATTGGATTTAGATTTTATAACATTAAATTTAAATCCAAGTTCAAAATCCAAATTTTTAAAATTGACTCCAAATCCAAAACCAAAGTCCAAAATCCGATCCAATCCTCTAGTTCAGTTTGGATTGGTTTGGATTTTGGATTGTCTACAATCCACTTACACTTCTACTCCTGAAGTAATCCTTCTTCCCTCTTTCAAGTTCGATCGGGAGAATAATCCTAGAGTTGTTCAAACTCTGGCGAGGATCCTAGGATACATGCCTATAAAATCTCCTCCCAACCTCCTCAATGTGTTGCTCAAAATGCACAGCCAATCGCTGGCGAAAACGTGAGGATTAGAGGGCCCTTTCCATCAAGTGTCTCCAGCGAGTTACTTTTGATTTGTCATGGGAGCTGACATATAGGCCCCTTACCTTTCTTCACCTCTTCTTCCCGAACTCTAAGGAGTTTTTAACGGCCGGATTAAGCCCCGACCATTGGATTTCTTCGGAGATCAAACCTCCCATGTTGTTTCCTTCTTTTTTCCTTCTGTCAGAGCATTGCTGTCACCGGCCATGCTTGGCTATCGAAGGCCGAGGCTGTCAGGGGTTCACCACCACTAGGGGTCATTGTTCATCGGGGGCCACCGCCATGGGAGGTGGTCAGCCTCAATGTTTTTCCCCTTTTCCTATTTCAACGAAGAAGAAGAAAACAAAGAAAAAGAGAAGACGTGAGCAAAACCAAAGAAAGAAAAAAAAAGAAAAAGAAAGAAAAAGAAAAAGAAAAAAAAAGAAAAGAAAAAGAAAAAAAAGGAGAGTTTCCTCTCTCTACCCTTTCTTTTCCCTTTCTCTGTCTACTTTCTCTCTTTAAAATTTTCTCTTTCTAGAATCTTTTTCTCTTTTCATGAATTTTTCTCTCTGAAATCTTATGAACAGTAGAGGGTCCAGGTACTTAGACAAACCTAGATCTTGGTTGATCCTAAAAGAGATCTTGAACTTATGACATTTGGGAGTTTTCAATAATGTTTCTGTTCTTAGTCGCATATGATTTTTATATTTGATCTTGATCATATAGAGGTGCGACTATCTGCACAAGTTGTTGAGAAGGGGTTCATCGATTACTGTGTTGAGTCAATTACCGGTAGGGATAAGGGTTCTTCAACATGATCATCCACATATTTATGAAAATTTAATCTATATGATTGATATATATGTTATATTTATCAGTATGTATCTTATACATTACTGAATTGATATTGCTTGAATTATGATTAATTGGTGTTTAATGTTTACTAAGTAAGAAAACATGATTTAGCATAGTTGATGGGATGGGCGGCATCTAGATTAGCTGGTCATGCAAAAAATGTGGTGTATATGTTGGATCCGTCTCGAACTAGGGTGCGGCATTATTCGGCCTTTTATGAGCTGAAGCATGACTGTAACTAATCTAATGTCGAAAATTAGATTATAACTTTAATAATATGGATGGGGCATGGGCAGTGTTTGGACTGTTTGGTTATGCAAGAAATGTGGTGTGTACTGGGTCAGCCTTAGACTGAGGTGCAGCATTGTGTTTGGCCGACTACGGACTGGAGCATGGTTGTAATTAGTCAAATATCGGAAAGACAAACACAAAGCATGGGAAAAGAGGAGCATGTGGATAGTCAGTCATGTACGAAACATGGTATATCAGTCGCAGGCTGAGATACTTGGCCTATCACGGGCTGGAGCATGGTTGTGACTAGTCCAATACCGAACCAATCAAGATGATGAACCGTGTTAATTGAAGGATATCTGAACTAGCCGGCATGTGTGAAACATGGTATTGTGATGTCAGCCGCAGGCTGAGATATAGTTGCCGGCCACGGGTGGAAACATAGTGGCGTACCACAGGCTGAAGCATAAGCGGGTCTAGTCCAGTGTCAGAGTAATAATATTGTGTGGATCATAATTGTATTAATCATTCAATGATAAGAATCTCATTGAATTATTATTAAACGAAATTGTTGATTATGATACGTGATATGTATAATAGAATTGTACATGATGATATTATTCAACTATTATATTGATAACATGTGGATTTTATTATTTTTCTATCAGTTTATATATATATATATATATTGTTAACAAGATGTTTTCATATTCATGCTGGTGTGAGTATGGGTAATTCTTACTGTGCTGTAAAGCTCACAACCCTCCTTTCTTTTTCTTCTCAGAGTTACAGGATGCTCATGTTGGTCGTGGTTTGAGTATCGTGGATGCATAGATGATTAGATAGAATATTATTGATATCCAGTCAAATAATTGAAGAATAATTGACTTTGTAATTATACAAATTTTGCTGATTGTTATGAAATTGAATCATTATTATTTATGGATATTGAGGTTATATCGGATTTTAAGGCCTTGCATGATCTCTAGGGCGATCTCTAGGGTTCATGCGGCCGTGTCACGTGTCTGAACCAAGTTCTGGGTTTGAGGCGTGACAATCATAGTTCATATCAGTGGCTTTTCCAGCTTGAGTTCAGGTCGTTATAGATATTTGATTATCTGTCTGGAGAAACCAAGATCTCATTAATATGCAATGTGTTTCCATGACCTTTTCAGCTTTATATTCAAAAACTGTATCTAGGTAGCAAGCCTTTCTACTGGAAACACATTAGTTGTGCACATCTTTTACATTGTATTCATTTATTTCTTCATAAAAGGTCTGATGATTTTATTGTTGGTTTGATTCTATAATTTGATCCTTCATCTAAGTGCCATTATGATTTGGTTTAGTTCTGTACCTATATTAAGTGGAAAGGTGTTAATTTGTAATATTTATTTTATTCTCTCTCATGCAGATTGTCCCTTGAATTTTAGTTGGGCTAACTTTACACTGGCTTCTTCTGCTTGTTCAAATCAAGATGAGCGGGGGAAATGCTGCCGATATATCAATGCACTTGTTGCAATTTCCATTGCTAAGTATGCAAATTCAACAGGCAAACTGGGAGTTCCATCAGCATTTTCTGATATTTGCCTTACTTCTGTGTCTGAAACTTTGAAGTTATATGGAATTCCAGCTAGTGCCACTGTAGTCTGTGGACTGGGACCCAAAATTCGAGTTTCTTATCAGTGTGAGGGGAGAGGAACTGTCTTGGAAATGATGCAGTCTCCTAACTTTACTGATGTCATTGGAACTGCAAGGTGCCACTTTCATTGGATAGCAGTTGTACAAGGTGCTTAAGTTATGGCATCATGTATCTTCACCATCTTATAAGTGCAGATGACAATGTCACATTCAGTGTCTGTCGTGATGCAGTGTTTGTTACACTTGCAAATCAAGGTGACAACTTGTTGGCTGTTGACATGGCCAGTTGCTTCTTTGGCATTCAAGGGCTCAGCGTTCTCCCAGGTTTGATTGTTTTCAGAAGTGGTTGCTTTTCTTCGACTAAAATAACCCCTTAATTTATTTTTTTTTCCCCAACATTTTATACTTCTTTTTTGAGTATGTAGGTCATGCTAGAGAAGCAGAGATGCCATATTTGTCCTTTCTTTAATCTATTAGCAAGATTCAAAATAGTTAGGAATACATGGTTGAGAATAATTTATTAGAAAAAGATACAAGCAATTCTGAAAATGGTATTGATACTGATGGAGACCTTTCTATTACCATTTTTGTAATCTGATTTAAATGGTTCATGAAGCTATAATATGGCTTCTCTTGTTGTGCTCCTAAAGTATTAGATCTTATTAAGATTTTTTGACCATAAAAGTTTTTGAATTATTTAGAATTGGTGGAACAGCAAAATCTTTTAATGCTCTTTACTACATAATGCTTGTTTATCTATTAAAAAAAAGAGGATAAATTCCCTTTTCTCATTACAGAAATGCAAATACTCATGTGTGAAAAAAAGGTGAAGGTCCCACAATACAATTGTTATTTACTGACTTATAGTTATTTCTAGTGCTTTGAGTATCTCATAGTCAATCCTTAAGATATAGCATATGAGATGCAACTTTGTTGAAAATAAGAGTGAATATAGTATCCTGGTTAAATTTGATCATGATGAGATATTATTACAATAGAGTGCAGACATAGTGTAAAGAAAAGAAAAATGATAGAAACTGTGCTTTAAAGTGATGACCAAGATATATAATAGTGTGATTAATTTTTATCTTGGGTCTCTTTCATGGAAGCAAGGGGAGGATGATGAACACATGCAATAGAATTAAAGCTGGGTTGATGAAGAAGAGAGGTGCTTTTTAGTTGGTATCCACCCCAGGATTCCATCAATCCAACCTACATGTGCTTGTGAGATTGAATAAATAGAAAAAATCTTGGATAGTAACATTGTGGTTTGCAGTGTTATGTAAGCATGATTGTTTTGACAATAAAGCTGCATGTGTGTTAAAACTATGCTTACAAGCTGATAACACTGTACACTAGAGGTGGTGGGCAAGTTGAAACATTGAGGACAGTTAGATGAGAATTGACTGAGATGGTAAGAATGTGTGCATAGAAAATTCTGTGAAGGTCCCTGTTAAGAAAGGAGATTGGGCATGTGTCAAAGGGCTAGCAAAAGGAACAAATGATAGTGAATGAAAGTTGTTAAATTGGATTGTACTATCAACTCAACATGGTTGGAACACGGCTTGATGGTCGTGATGATGATTATAGGTTAAAGGTAGCTCATTTCCTTTATATAAAGGTTAAAGATAAGTCATTCGAGAAATATAGAATAAAATTTACAGTAAATAACAAATGTTGTAGATCAAAACATTTGAAAAATACTACAAAGGCAATCCAAACCTATACCTCTACAAAGCTTTCAGAAAATGACTTTCTGTGCTTTCAAAAACTTTTCCTTGTTATTCTACCAGTCCATTCTTCTGGGAGGCATGCCAATGCTGTTGAGACTTCCAATTTCTGTTCATGGGTTCTATATGGAACCTCCTAACTTAAAACTACTGAATATATCAGTTGCACACTAATTGGGTGCTTCGTGCATTTTTACACATCTTATTATTTTTATGTGACTTTGTTCTCTTCTTAAACATTGTGATTGACAATGTTGCAGAGTCATCTTCCCAATCACTCATCCCTACATCTTCTCCGAGTTCAGATTCTGCTCAAGCTCCCAATCAACATCTGATTAGCATACCATTCAAGAACATCAGCAAGCCTATCGCCTCATGTTAATCCCAGGAATTGGAATTGGGGTTATAGTGGTGGCAGTTATACTACTCTTGATTTTAGTACTAGTAATCCGTAAGAAAAGTAAGGAGCTAAGGAGTGTAGATGATCCCATTGAGACATTATGGAATGTCTTCCCTCCTACGCAAGTCCGGATAAGTCAAGAAGGTATAATATTTTAGCTCTTTTCCTTGCATACTAGCTAATCACTATGATCACAATTATGCTTCATCTGTGTGTGAAAATAATCATAGGTGTACTCTGTTAGGTGAAGATGAAAAAACCATGCAGATGCATCTAGAACAGCATAACAATAACAAATAATAACTAGGACAAAAAATGCCGTACCGGGCCAAACCATCCGATACGGAGCGTACCGAACTGGACCGACGGCCAGCCGATCCGGTTCGGCAATTTTTTCAGAAAACAGGTCGGAACCGCATCGAACCGGACAGTCGGTATGGTTCGGGCCCATATCGCCTGAAATCGGGCGGTATGACTTGGTACGGTTCGGTTCGGCGTTGAACCGAACCGTACCGACAAACATCACATGGGGGTGTGTGGGGGGGGGGTTGTAGTGGGGTTTGGACTATCATTTAGTGACAGCCCAGGTGCTTTGTCTGAGAGACCCGAGAGCTCTCTCAGAGAACTCCCGAGCTCGCTTGAGAGGAAAATAAGAAGCGAAAGAAATTAGAAAAAGAGGAAAAAATTCTGTCAAATTGCAGCATTGGTTCGAGGAGATGCTGATTTTGATCAAAATAAGGTAATGTATTATTCTTTAGTAAATATTTATTTTTATGTTTTGTTGTTAAAAAAAAGGATAAGAACGAAGAAGTATGAAAATAAGACAAAATCATGTCAAAATTTTATGATTTGGTATGATTTGATCTTATATGATAGATTTTTGGAAGATCTACATGATGACATTAAAATCGTTGATTTTCATTAA